>PVLC010049796.1:0-10317 GCA_004027655.1 Graphiurus murinus | reverse complement strand
GAAAACATAGAAGAATGAGGAGGTAGGGGCTTTGTATAGGATGCTCATGGAAGGGTCTTAGACAGTTTGTCAAATCATGGACAGATTTGCAGTTTAGAAAGATAACTGGCAATATGGTGGGTTTATTGGATGGGGCAGGGACCATAGACTAGAAGATAAGGTGGAGGACTATTGCAGATATCTAGGTAAGATATTAAAACAAGACACTACAACACTACAACAAGACACTAACATGACACTAAGGATGGAAACGGGCCAATGAATTTATTCAGAGTGAGAAACAGTCGAAGTCTGAGATGGCTACTGGGATTGGTAGATGGTTCTAGATTTGTGGTTAGGTCTTCAGAACAGGACTAGCATAAGAGAAGCATGAATAAAGAGAAAGTAAAGAGGTGATATTTTCTGACACATAAAACTTGAAATACCTTTAAGATTTCCAGGAGTATGCAGTGAGAAATGCAAGTCTGGACTGCAGATATGGGAGTCAGGGCTATCAAATTAATGTTGGTCATCAAATGTGTGGGTCAGAAGCCAGTTGTCTGTGTTTGAATCTCAGCAACACTATGATTGGTTGTGACCTTGGGTAAGAGACTTAAATTCTCTAAGTTTTCTATAAAGTGAGGATAATAATAGTACCTTCAATTTATTTGAGTAGTGATTATTAAGGAAGATGATGCACATAAGTGCTTAGTGCCTACACAGTGAGCACCCAGTAAATGTTAGGAAAGGATGACATTACATAGAGTTTATAGAGAAGTCACTAAAGGACCAAGCTTGGAAAATCCTAATATTAGAAACGGACAGAGAAGGTAGTATACAAGGGAGGCTGAGAAGGAACAGAGAGGTGGGAGAGAGTCAGGAACCATGATGTCATAGAAACCCAAGGAAGGTTTTCAAGGATGAAAATGTCCACAGAGTCAGATACTGCAGAGAATTCTAGTCAAATGAGAACTGAAATTTTCTGCTCAAGGAGGTGGCAGAAGTGTCATGAGCAAATTTTGCCCAATGTTTCTCTAGGACAATATTGATCACCATGGTAGCCACTAGTCATATGTGGCCAATGGCTGGCTGAATTGAATAGCACAGAAACAACTGCTCCATCACAGCAGAAAGTTCCATTGGACATCACTGTTAGGAGTGACAAGCTAGCATTCGGGTTTACTAAGAGCCTTTACTTCAGTTTAGAGTGGAAATTCAAGATGAAACTGGGTCCTTAGGACTAGTCAAGATCACATCTGAACCTTTTTGAGTGAGTTAACTTTTGTGTCCTCAGCATAGACATACGTTCTAGGCATAAAGAGTTAACCAACAATATTTTAATACAGTACATTTTATATTAGTACTGGGGATTGAACCCAAGGGCATTCTACCTCCAAACTATACCCCCAATCCTTTTTTATTTTGAAACAAGTTCTTGCTAAGTTACTGAGGGTCTTGCTAAGTCACTGAGACTGGTCTTGAACCTGAAATCCTCTTGTCTCAGCCTCTCAAGTATTGGGATTATAGGCATGTGCCACCATTCCCAGTGATTTTTTTTTTTATAATGAAGATTGAACCCAAGGCCTCATGCATGTTAGCCAAGCACTCTACCACTGAGCTATATCCCCAGCCCTAATACAGTATATTTTAAAAATCCCTCCCAGCCGGGCGTGGTGGCGCACGCTTGTAATCCCAGCATTTGGGAGGCTGAGACCGGAGGATCTGGGTTCAAGGCCAGCCTCAGCTACCTAGTGAGGCACTCCGCAACTTAGTGAGACCCAGTTTCAAAATAAAGAATAAAAAAATAGGGCTGGGGGTATAGCTCGGAGGTAAAACGCCCCTGAGTTCAATCCCTAGTGCCACAAAAAAAAAAAAAAAAAAAAAAAAAAAAATCCCTTCCCTAACTCTAAACCATAAAGTATTGCTGTTTGCTTGATGTTGACTGAAAACAAGTACAAAATACACCCTTTGGCACATCAGCTGGTGGGTTATACAGATACTGATTGTGGCTAAAGAAGCCTGTGCCTAGAGAGCTTGAGTAAAGTCCTATAGTTACAACAGCAAAGAATATGTTAAAATAAAAAAAAAAAAATCAAAGCCTTGAATCATGCCTGAGAAAGTTTCTGCTCTACAACCACCTCTGAGCTTTCAGCAATTGTTAATTTTACATTTATAAACATCTTTTTCCACCTCCCTCACCCCAGCCTGGGGAATACAGTATACTGAACCACTCCAAGGAGTGGTGGTATGAACTGTTGGTTCTTTTGTGTATTAATTACTTTATGATGAATTACCTCCCTCTTCCTTAGTAATGAGTTTTCTAGATCTTTCTTTTCTCTTTTCCCCTCCCCCTCCCATTTCTCACCTCTTCCCTCTTTCTTCTCCCCCCTTTCTCTCTTTCTGGTTCCTTTTATTTTTTTACCTGACTGCTAGAGGAATCAATTTTGAGCCTAGAGGTTAACTAGTTGACATCAAAACCTCTGTCCCTAATCTGATAACTAGTGGGCTCAGAACCAGTAACAACTGTGAGGCCCAAAGTAATTGACCTGAAATCCTCTCTGGCTCTACCTTGGAAGTAATAAAAGGTACTTTAACCTTACAGGTTACAGTTATAGCTCACATGGCTAATGGTTAAAGAGCTTTTTAGACCCATACATAGTACATTTCTTTCTGTGGACTACTTTAAATTTTTCTTTAAACCAGGCATGGTGGCACACACTTATAATCCCAGTTCTTGGGAGGCTGAGACCGACCGAAAGATGCAAGTTCGAGGCCAGCCTCAGCTACTTAGGGAGGCTTTCCACAACTTAGTGAGACCCTGTTTCAAAAAAAAGAACACAAAATAGGGTGGGGGGGGGGTGGCTTGGAGGTAGAATGCCCCTGCATTCAATCCCCAGTACCACAAGAAAAAAATTTTTTTTCTTTAGCCAGCATTGAAATAAAATTGGGTTTTCCAAAGAGTACTTAGGTCAGAAAAGAGCTAAACGATTATGCAAAGACTGTAACTTTTAGAGAAATTGGTGCAGCCTTAGTAATCTCTAAGTTACTGTGAACTGGTGTCATAGCCACACTTTACAGTAAATACACATCAAAGAACTCTAACCTGCATTTGACCATGCCCTAAGATGTCTCTGTGACCCACCACTAAACAGATGAACAGGCAGTAAAATCAGCTGCCTGAGAACTTGAAGACATTTTGAGCCCACAAAAATATGAGTTTGTGTATAGATCATGGTGACATACACCAATAATCCCAATACTTGGGAGGCTGAGAAAGGGGGATCAAAGGTATGAAGCCAGCTCAACAATTTAGAGAAACCCTCAGCAACCTAGTGAGACCCTGTTTCAAAATAAAACAAAAAATTTAAAAGGTTGGGAGTATAGTTCAAATGCCCTTGGGCACAATTCCCAGTATCAAAAAAAAGAGAGAATATGGATTTGTGGATAGAAACAGGTATTCTTCTAGTTTAAATTGCTAGTTTCTACTTCTTAACCATTTGAACCAGTGGCATCTTGTGGCAGCAGTACCTCTGGGCCAAGGGTGAGGCTGTGTCTTCAGAAAGTGCTGTGGACGTCCCCTTGTCTTTGTCTAAGCTGAGGGACTTTTCAGGGCATGGTGAGCCTTGATTTCCTCCAGAACTATCTAATTAAGAAAGATATTGATGAAAAATTGCATATTCTGAAGAGAAAATTTCCTAGTTCCACATCTTTCAGCCCAAGAAGGATATTTTTAAATACATGGTAATGAAGTTCATCTGGCTGCCTCTGCTAGACTCCAAATCTCTCTTCCTTTTGCACAAAGTGTATCCACTGGCAAAAAGGAGCAGTCAGGAAAAAATGCTTGTACGTTGGACAGGAGTCATGCGCTCTCTCAATTCAGTGCCCTGAAGAGCAGCTCTAGAGAATCAAGAGTGCAGTGATGTCCAGAAAGTGCATAAACTTGCTTACTCAGCTGGGCATGGGTACATGCCTGTAATCCCCATGCTTGGGAGGCTGAGACAAGAGGATCACAGGTTTGAGGCCAGCTTCAGCAATTTAGAAAGGCCTTCAGCAACTTAGTGAGACCCTGTCTCAAAATAAAATAGGGTTGGGGGTATAGCTCAGAGGTAGAATGCCCTTGGGTTCAATTCCATGTGTGTGTGTGTCTGTCTGTCTGTCTCACACCCTGCCACCATCCCTGTACTCATTCTTTAAGACAGCTTAAATTTCTGGCACATATTAGAGGTATAAGAAATGATTGGGCAGGTGAGCAGAAGGGAGGAAGAAAGCAAACTGGCACTTTTTTAGGATGAATGCATGGGTGAGTAGATAAAGCCTTCTATAAACACCCGAGTGGTAAACTCTTGCTCTCCTCTTGAATAACTCTCTGGCTCATTTTTGGTGCTGTTCACACAGCCCTCTCTATCTTTGCATCAGCGTTATCTGCAGTACCTCCTGGCAGGTCCTGGCACCATGCTTCTCTCAGCCCCCTGCAGCCCTCATCCTATAACAAGGCATAACAGATAACAGGTTCTGACTGCCCCATGTGGAGACACAGCAGTGACAGTGTGGAGATGAAGTGTTTCGGGTTGGGTCCTTGATGGGAGAAATTGGCTCTAACCCTTTTCTCACTGGTGTGTTTTGGCTACAGCGTCACAGCCACAGCTGCCAGCATCGGAGCAGCGGGCGTGCCCCAGGCTGGCCTGGTGACCATGGTGATTGTGCTGAGTGCTGTAGGCCTGCCTGCTGAGGACGTCACCCTGATCATCGCTGTCGACTGGCTCCTGTGAGTTGGAATATGTGCCCTGGCCCTGGCCGGATGGGCAGGCGACCTCCTAGCCATACAGAAGCTGCAGTGTGCCGTCATTCTCTCCTCAGATTGCCTCATGAGCCATCTGTTGCTGCTTTAATTTCCCTCTGTCCAGGCCAGCTGATAATGTGCTTAAAAATTAACTCATAACTTCAAGCAGTGGTTTTTAAAAAGCCAGTACACTCCATTACCTCAGCGTACCTAGTAATGTTCAAGGTTAGGAGCTGGGTGTGGTAGGAGATAAACATAGGATAATGTAAAGAAGCCAGGCAAGGTCCCTTTGCCATCTTCGATTATCCCAGCCTGGTTAGGCATCCAAGGTTCAGAAGTGCCTGGTTCAAACCAATGCATCTCTCTGAGCGTGGTTGAGCCAAGCAAAGGCTTTGGGAGAAGCCTTCTTGAGTCTGAATCCCCAGCCAATGCCTTACGAGCCTTTTGACCTTGAGCAAGTTCCTAACCTCTCTGAAGCCTGCTTGCGTTATCTGTGAGATAGGAACACTTCTTCCCACATCATTAGCTTGTTCTAAGAACTGAGTGAGCTCGTGGTGGGTCAAGCGTCTTGAACTGTCTCTGGTCAACAGTATGTGTTCAGTAATACAGCATGTTTTATTGCTATGATCAGAATGGATTGAACCAATTAGGCCCCAAACAACTCTCTCCTGCTCCACATACGTACACTCCACAAAGGTAAGAAATACAGCAGAATGTGTGAATAAGAATGTGCCTTCTTGCACCCAGCATTCCCTTGATGCCCACTTCTGTGCACAGTTCCTTGAAGCACCGAGGTCAGGCTCCATGCCCTGGCCCTACGGGTGTGTAGCTCCACATTGAACATTGACTTGGAGCCAGCTTGGGCTGACTAGAGAGTCCAGTGCTGTGTCATTTGTAAGTGGCAGCTGAGATGGAAGAAGGGAAAGCAGAGACATTCCACATAGGTTCCAAACCCCGCATCTGGCTTGGAAGCTATGTCACGTGTGGTCCCTTCAGCAGCTCATCAAGGCTTTCAGGCAACTGAGCTGGCTTCCTTCTTGCAAAAATACCCTGCCATTGAGACAAGCTTTAGCTTTTCTTCCCAATGGTGATGGTGGGTTTGCCTTTCTCTCCTTTCCCTGGTTCTTCCTGGAACCAGTGACCTTCACTGACAAGTTAGCCAGGTGAATCAAAGGTCAGTCTGAGGTCATGGGATAAAAAGACACTAAAAAACCTTCTGTTATTCAGAGAGGACATGCACAGGCGGCATCGGTCTTTTCTGTCCTCCAGGCATTGTTTTCACAAGAATGCCCATGTATACATCTCCTACCAAGTAGCACTAGTGTCTGCAGGAGGCTTTCTCCCCATGTCTCTGCCATCAGCCTCCTCTGCAGGCTCTCTGGGAGTTAAGACCTCCTGAGGTTGCCTCAAAGAGAAATCTACTCCTGGGCTGACCTCTGTTCTGGCCCTATGCTCTGCCATATCCCTGCTGGCTTGCTCAGAGAGTGACCTCATTTGGTAAAGAAACCAGGGACACGTACCCCCACATAGCACATACACCACCCCCAAAATGACTAGGTTCTCTCACGTTAGCGAGCAGAAAGTCCATGATGTCAGTCCCATTGAATGTGGAAAACCCACTCAACAGAGGTTAGGGCTGAAAGACTCCATGAGCTCTGAACCTCCTGCAGGCCCCCAAGTATCTATGGAGGCTCATCCATATTTCTTTGGAAGGAGAGGAGGGCATTTCAGGAGATTTAGGGAAGTCATTGCTACTTTTGGGGGAGCAGAGACCCAGTAGAGCTTCTGTTCATTCTGCACTTTTATGTTCATTCTGCCCCAGGCCTGTGAGGCACCCCCAGCCAGCCAGCCAGCCATGAGAACAGCATTTTTTCCATTAACTTAGATCTTAACTGAATAAATACATCAGGTCCTTTCCTTTCTCAGTGGTGAAGGAAAATGAAATCTTGAGTCCCCTGCCTGACTCCCCTGTCTCCTCCCCAGGGACCGGTTCAGGACTATGGTCAACGTCCTTGGTGATGCCTTTGGGACTGGCATCGTGGAAAAACTCTCAAAGAAGGAGCTGGAGCAGATGGATGTTTCTTCTGAAGTCAACATCGTGAATCCTTTCGCCTTGGAATCCACGATACTTGATAACGAAGAGTTGGACACCAAGAAGTCCTATGTCAACGGAGGCTTTGCAGTAGACAAGTCCGACACTATCTCATTCACCCAGACCTCACAGTTCTAGCATCCTTGGCTCCAGATGACTGGAGTGATGAAGGACATCTCCATGAGAGTCATCTCTTAGCAAACTCAAACATTAAGGAAAAGAAGAAACACTACTGATCAATTGTACATGTAGTTTGATATTCAGACCTATTTTCTATATTTGGCTTCATAGCCTTTGCTCTTTGGATTTTGGGATTTTGGGATTTTGGGGTGGGGTTAGATGAAAGGAAATTTATTTAAAGAGGAGTTGTGTTATCTGGGTTTTTTAATTTCTACAAAACAAAGTTTAGAAATATATAAAGTGATAACTATATTGGAATGAGGTCATGGATGTGGAAGAGAAATTGTTTTCTCACGTATAGACCAGTGTTTGGGGCTTTTAAAAAAATATTCTGTCATTGATTACAAATTTTTACTCGGGCTTTCTATTGGCATGGATTTCCTTTGACCTTTCACTTTTTATAGATTATGATGCATCTAAACCACCCCCACCCAGTTAATGTGCCAAATTGTTTATTTTGAATTCATCTCCAGCTAGTTTCAAAGAAACTGCTCGTAAAAAAATTTTTAAAAAAGACCAGCACAATTCTGCAATAATAGTTTTAAAATGGGCATAGGTTTAGGGGGAAGGGAGAAGGGTTCTCTTTTCAATGTACTGTATCGGGACACTGGTAAATGTTAACCCAGTGTTCAGTATAGAATTATATATGTATATATATATATATGTGTGTGTGTGTATATATTTATTATTTTCATATAATTTGTAAGACAGAGATCAGAATTGATTGTCAATGTGAAATAAGGAACTCTCCTGGTACTTGAATAATAACCATAATTCCAATCCAGGTCTGCTTCAGGGCTTATCAGAACTCCTTTCTCTGGAGCACTAGAATGATAAATTGTGTTGTTCAATCATTTTACATCTGTGTATCAGCCCTGTGAAGCAGAGATGCATTATGGTGATACTCCAGGGTGGCATAGCCATTAATTTACAGTTTCCAGATTTAAGCTTCCTGGTGGGAATCCATGTCAACTCTATGTAAGATTATACACAAAGGTGTCACTCCCAAAAGGCTGAATGGACTTGTTTCCAAATGGAAGGCTTAATTCTTCTAAGTTCACTCATTCCCACTTAAGTTCACTTATTCTCACTTAGATACCAGTACTTTACTGCCCTTTGCATTTTTGTGCCCATCAGGGCCCAAACAATGGTGTCAAGATACCAGCTAAGTTGTGTTTCAGCCACCTTGCAGGAAAAGCTGTCTCTACCCTGGATTCTTGCAGAGTAAATCCCACAACATGAGATATTGGTGTCATTGGTTTGGGGAGAATTCTTCCATTCTACACGTCTTCTCCTCCAGAGAGGGTTGTTTTAATTAGTACTCTTGGCCCTGCTCATTAAAATCCTCTGCCTGTCATTTGTCTGCTAATTTATGAAGATAGCTTATTAAAGTCTATGCTTCAGTTCTCATCTTGTAAATAATACTTAACATGAACTTGTACTTACACTGAGATAAATTCAAATACTCATTTTTGCAGTATTGTGTAGCTAACTTAAACCTGTGCATTTATACTTTAGAAACCAGAAATTGTGCCAAAGATAGCAGAAAAGTAAATAAATGCTCAGTATTGACCACCTGCACCTGAAATCTACAAGAAAATGATACTGAATTGTCATGTAAACATCATAGTGAAATTTAATGTGAATTTTTAAATGCAAATATTGGTATTGTTCATAGGAAATAAATCTAACTACAAATGGAGTTGAATCAATCATTTATTCTGGGATGAATGGTTCTGTCCCCTCATCAGGTGGCTCCCATTAGTGGCACTAGAGTTGGCAGAGCTATTCGGGAACTGCAGGTCATCCATGCTTTGGAGTTTGTAACCAGCCTCTTAACACACTGTGCTGTTAACTCATAAAAGAAAACAATGTTCCATTTCAATCTCAATAAACATTTCCCTCATTCTTTTTTCCCTGCCTGTTTCTTCCTCTTACCTGTTCTTATCTTACTTACCTGGGTGGGTGTGGGAAGGTGGAAATGCTGGCTAGCTGAATCAGATGGTACACAGATTGTCTTCAAAATTTTTTGTTACCCCCAAGAAGGAAAGAGCAGAGCTTGTACCAAAATAACTCTTTGTGTTAACCCGTGGGGATTACAAGGCTGACATACAGTGCCATTGTGAACAGTTGTGCTCCTATTTTGTGTCTGAGATGAAAGCAGAATGTTCTTAGAAATTACTATATAATAGGAGACAGACTTATCTCAAGATGATGGTGACTTGATTTCACTGAAGGACCAGTCCAGCCCTCTGAAACATGACTATAACTACAAGTGGCAGGGTTCTGAGTGCTTTTGAAAGGGATGGCACCGTCCTGCATGGAACATCTGAGACATTGTTCAACAGGACACGGTGGACTCACTTATGTGATAGACATCAAAGGACCAGGCATGTCCTTGGGCCCCACTGAGAGATGACAGCATAAAAGTGCTTATCACAGCCAGGTCAATAAGTCCAACATGTCCACAACCCCAGTGCTTGGGAGTTTGAGACAGGAGGATCATAGGTTCAAGGTCAGTCTGCAATTTAGCAAGACCCTCAGCATCTTAGTGAGACCCCGTTTCAAAATAAGAGTCTGGAGGTCTGGGGGTGTAGCTCAGTGGTAGAATGTCTCTGGGTTAAAAAAAATGCTTATTACTATCTTGTCAAAGAAGTACCGTTGCATGTTACCTAGGGGGAAATACCCAACAACACAAGTCCTTGGGAAGAGAAAGATTTGTTTGGAAGAGCTGGTGCTCCTGAGTAGTGGACCTCCAAGTGATTTTGATCTTGCCCAAAATATACTTGGTGACAGAGGATGTTGTTATCAGCTCTGTCAAATGACTATTTTTTTCGACAATTATTTGTGAATCCACTGGATACAGAGCCCTTTGTTCAAAACATACCTCTAAGAGCAGTGGGCCAGCAGTGGTGTTCACTTTGCAGGTGTTTAAGAATCTTCCCTGCTGCCACAGAAGAAATGTTAAACAAACAAACAAAAACCACCTAAATGTCATGCAATAGGCTTGACATTCTGTATTCTCTTAACTGCCCAGCAAGGGACCACGGGGCACAATGGGTGGGCATACAGCTCTTATTTCATACCATCTTTGTGACCCTCACCAATAGTCTGAGCTTCAGTTTCTTCTCCTCTGAAGTGGGAATAACAATCCTTGCCTTGTGAAATTGCTTTTAAGTATTACATGAGAAAATATATGTGCCGCATTTAGCAGAGACCCTGTCACATACTATGTTTAATAAATACTAGTGTTTCATCTTCCCCCTCTGCCCCTGGGGAGAAAAAA
>PVLC010049795.1:0-10314 GCA_004027655.1 Graphiurus murinus | reverse complement strand
AGCCGGGCGTGGTGGCGCACGCTTGTAATCCCAGCATTCGGGAGGCTGAGACCTGAGGATCCGGGTTCGCGGCCAGCCTCAGCTACCCAGTGAGGCACTCCGCAACTTAGTGAGACTCGGTTTCAAAATAAAGAATAAAAAATAGGGCTGGGGGTGTAGCTCAGAGGTAGAATGCCCCTAAGTTCAATCCCCAGTACCGCAAAAAAAAAAAAAAAAAAAAAAATAAATAAATAAATAAGCCGGGTGTGGTGGTGCACGCTTGTAATCCCAGTACTTGGGAGGCTGAGACCAGAAGATCCAAGTTTGCAGCCAGCCTCAGCTACTTAGTGAGGCCCTCCACAACTTAGTGAGACCCTGTTTCAAAATAGAGAATAAAAAAAAAATAGGACTGGAGGTGTAGCTCGGAGGTAGAATCCCCTGTGTTCAATCCCCAGTACTGCAAAAACAAAAACAACAATAACAAAAAAACTACTGCCAGACATGGTGGCACATGCCTGTAATCCCAGTATTTGGGAGGCTGAGACAGGAGAATCTCAGGTTTGAGGAAATGGTGAGACTCTCATCAACCTAGAGAGACCCTGTTTCAAAATAAAAATAAAATAGGACTGGGGGTGTAGCTCAGAGGGAGAGTGCCCCTGAGTTCAATCTACAGTACCAAAAAAATAAAATAAAATAAAAAAAGGCGGGGGGTGTAGCTCAGTGCTAAAATACCCCTGGGTTTAATTCTAAGTAAAACACACACACACACACACACACACACACACACACACACACACACACACACACGCCTCAAGCCAAAAAACTTAGATCCTGTTCAGGTCCAGTCTTTGAATACCTATATGACCTTGAGCACAGTACTTTGGAGGCTGAGACTGGAGGATCGGAGGTTTGAGGCCAACCTCTGCTACTGAGCAGGACCTTGTTTCAAAATAAAAAAAGAGCCAGGCATGGTGGCGCAGGCTTGTAGTCTTAGCACTTGGGAGGTTGAGGTTCATGGCCAGCCTCAGCTACTTAGTGATGCCCTCCGCAACTTAGTGAGACCCTGTTTCAAAATAAAGAATAAAAAATAGGGCTAAGGGTGTAGCTCAGAGGTAGATGCCTCTGAGTTCAATCTCCAGTTCACAATAAATAAATAAATAAATAAATAAATAAATAAATAAATAAATAAATAAATAAATAAATAGGCTGGGTGTGGTGGCACACACTTGTAATCCCAGTACTTGGAAGGCTGAGATAGGAGGATCCCAGTTTAAGGCCAGCCTCAATTACTTAGTGAGGCCTTCTGCAACTTAGTGACACCCTGTTTCAAAATAAAGAATAAAAAATAGGGCTGGGGCTGTAGCTCGCAGGTATAATGCCCCTGGGTTCCATCCCCAAAATAAATAAATAAATAAAAAGGTTGGGGCTGCAGCTTGGAGGTAGAATGAACCCTGGGTTCAATCCCCATGCCAAAAAAAAAAAAAAAAAAAAAAAAAGGAACAATAGCACAGAGGAGATTAAATGTGATAGTTAAGTGAGATTATGCATGTACATGATAAAGTGCTGTAAAAATTTATGGGACCCTGGTCTCTACTGATATAGATGTAAATATCTCCAAGGTCACACTGCCAGCTAGTGTCAGAGTATAGGGCACACCATCATTTCCAGGGATTGATTGGTGTGTGTGTGTGTGTGTGTGTGTGTGTGTGTGTGTTTTACTGGGGATTGAGCCCAGGGCATTCTATATCCGAGCTACACCCCCAGACCTGTTTTGTGTGTGTGTGTGTGTGTGTGTGTGTGTGTGTGTGTGGTAGTAGGGATTGAACTCAGGGGCGTTCAACCTCCAAGCTAGCCCTATTTTTTATTCTTTTTTTATTTGCGGTACTGGGGACTGAACTCAGGGGCATTCTACCTTCGAGCTATACCCCCAGCCCTATTTTTTATTCTTTATTTTGAAACCGGGTCTCACTAAGTTGCGGAGTACCTCACTAGGTAGCTGAGGCTGGCAGCGAACCCGGATCCTCCGGTCTCAGCCTCCCAAATGCTGGGATTACAAGCGTGCGCCACCACGCCCGGCTCTTATTCTTTATTTTGAAACAGGGTCTCACTAAGTT
Organism: Graphiurus murinus; assembly: GCA_004027655.1. Taxonomy (NCBI): domain Eukaryota; kingdom Metazoa; phylum Chordata; class Mammalia; order Rodentia; family Gliridae; genus Graphiurus; species Graphiurus murinus. The sequence continues at coordinate 8,221 of PVLC010049795.1, read as the reverse complement.
GTGGAGGGCCTCACTAGGTAGCTGAGGCTGGCTGAGAACCCGGATCCTCTGGTCTCAGCCTCCCGAATGCTGGGATTACAAGTGTGTGCCACCACGCCCGACTCTTATTTTATTTTTGTTGTTGAAACAGGATCTCATTAGGTTGATGAGAGTCTCACTACTTGCTGAGGCTATCTTTAAATCTTCTATCCTTCTGTCTCAGACTCCCAAGTACTGGGATTACAGGCTTGGGTCACCACGCCCAGCTCCCCCAACCCTATTTTATTTTTTATTTTGAAACGGGGTCTTGATATGTTGCTGACCTGGCCCCAAACCTGGGATCCTCCTGTCTCAGCCTCTTAAGTACAGGTGTGTACCACCATGCCCAGCTTTATTTTTTGTTTTTTGAAACAAGGTCTCCCTAGGTTGATGAAAGTTTCATTATTTGATGAGGATGCCCATGAACCTTCGATTCTTCTATCTCAGCCTCCCAAATTCTGGGATTACAAATGTGTAATCCCACACCCGGATATGAATATCATTCACTATTTTTTGGGGGGGGGTACTGGGGATTGAACCCAGAGACATTCTACCTTGGAGCTACACCCCGAGTCCTATTTTTTTTTTTTTTTTTTGTGGTACTGGGGATGGAACCCAGAGCCATTCTACATTTGAGCTACACCCCCAGTCCCTATTTTATTTCTAATTTGGAAACAGGGTCTCACTAGGTTGATGAAACTCTCACTACATGCTGAGGCTGGCCTCAAACCTGTGATCCTCCTGTCTCAGCCTCCCAAGTACAGGGATTACCAGCATGTGCCACCATACCCAGCTTGATTTTATTTGGAAACAGGGTCTTGCTAGATTGATGAGAGTCTCACTACTTGCTGAGGCTGTCCTGAAACCTGTGATCCTCTTGTCTCAGCCTCCCAAGTACAGGGATTACAGGAGTTCGCCACCATGCTCAGCTTATTTATTTTGAAACAGGATCTCACTAAAGTGCTGAGGCTGGTTTCAAACCTGCAATCTTCCTGTTTCAGCTTGCCTGAGTGAGGAGGATATTGGGATTACAGGTATACAATCCCCCCCCCCCCCAGTTCTCTGCTATTTTTATTATGATCCTGGCCTTTTCTGGAGTCAGGCCTTCAGGAACACACATAGACATGTGCACACACACGTATACACGTACACACATATGCTCACACACACCCATATACATCACTAGGAAGTTTCAGAGAGGCTGGAAGAAGTTTCAGTCCTACGCACTGGCTGGAAACTGACACCTGACACAAATCTCTGTCACCAGACATGGGTCTGGAGAAATGTTCATTGCGGTGACGTCAGAGGGGCCAGAACTGCTCAGTGTTTGTGGCAAATTGAGAAACCACCTCTGTCATGACCACAACCAGTTTCACCAGAGCAGTGGGGCAGGTTGCAGGCAGGCCAAAGAAAGTTCTAGAGTCTGCGTATGAGGCCTGTTTTGTTTTTTTTTTTTTGGTACTGGGGATGGAACCTGGGGGCATTCTACCTCTGAGCTACACCCCCCAGCCCTATTTTTTATTCTTTATTTTGAAACAGGGTCTCACTAAGTTGCAGAGGGCCTCACTATATAGCTGAGGCTGGCCGCGAACCCGGATCCTCCGGTCTCAGCCTCCCAAATGCTGGTATTACAAGTGTGCGCCACCACGCCTGGCTTGAGGCCTGTGTTTTACTGGGGAAAGCTTACAAGAGATCCGTGATGGCACCATGAAGAGTTCGGGGGTGACAGCTGACAGTAGCACCTCTGTCCCTCCTGGTGCTTTGCAAGCAGCACCTCTCTCCCTCAGGGTGCTCTGTCCAGCGGTGGCCAGCTGCACAAGTGCCACACGTCCTCTCCACAGTGCCCTCGGGTCTGCCTCTGTCCCACTCACCAGGGGTTTTGCGTGCTAGGCTGCAGAAGCAGTGACATCACTCTCGGCTTGTTAGTCTGCTCATACGGCCACATCCCAAGAGCACCTGTCCCCGTGCACTAGCAAGAAGTCCCTGGTTCAAGCCGGTGACCTTCAAGACAATGAGTGTCTGCACTTCCTGCCCGGTTGCTCTCATTGTTCCCTTAACTCGGTGAGGTTTGGGGGGAACAGAAAGGCGGCACTCAGGGACATGGCGATTTACCATCCTCCTTTAGGGACAATACGGCCAAGGGAATAGCCTTGGTCTTCAGATGAAACCAGAGGCCACACCCCAGAGAGAAGGCAAAAGGTTTGCTTTTTAAGAAGGGTTGAGCAGGTCTGGCCTGTGCCTTAAGTTCTGTTTCTTTCTTTTTTTTTTTAGTACTGGGAATTGAACCCAGGGGCATTCTCCCTCTGAGCTACATCCCCGACCCTATTTTATTTTATATTTTGAAACAGGGTCTCACTAGGTTGCAGAGGGCCTCACTAAGTTGTTGAGTCTTATCTTTCCCCGCGCCGGACCCTCAACCGTGAGGCTCTAATGGAGACGATAACCATATGTTGCTGGTTCAAACTTCTCTTTATTATGCCTCTCTCTCTCTCTCTCTCTCTGGGACCGAGGATGTTACCCAAGCAATAACAGTGACAGTAACAGTAACAGTAACAGTAATCGTTCTCTTAGCCCTGACAGTAACCATCTCTCTGGCCGCAATCGTCTCTCTTACCCCCCTCTCGTTCTCTGTAGCCATTCCTCGAAGTCTCCAACCATCTTTCCTCCCCAACCAACCAACTAGGGCGAGAGGTAGAGGCTCTTAAAGCCACACAGGCTTGAGCCACGAGGTGCCTGCATACAGCTCTCACCTGGGCAGGCCACCGGCCGGGCGTGCTGGTGCATGTGCTCTAGCATGGCACAGCCCTAGGATATTACCACCTGCAGCTGCTCCTGGCACTCTGCCAGGAGCCATCTAGAGGCGAGGTCTAGCTGGGCCCAGCTAAGACCCCAACATCTCCCCCTATCTGTTTATATAAAATGGCTGTAGATTGTGTCTGCCTTAGGTTGTCGGTCTTCAGTTGCCATCCTTACCTGTCATTGAATCAGCGGTATCAAGACCACCTTCCCATCTTAGGTTGGTATAGCACCGAGCCCGATCTTACTCATCACTGACCACCGATCTACTATGCTAAGCCACACTCTGGGGGAGGTGTCAGCCTCAATGGCCACGAATGCTAGCACAATCACTCGCTGCTGCTATCTCTGGCTGGCCCGAAGAAGAAACATGCACCACACCAGCCCGACAGTGGCTAACAAGAGATATAAACAGAGCTGAAATGTCCATGCAAGCACCCAAACGGTTACATAACAACCAGATGACAAAGGGGTTAACTGCAGAGAGTTCTGATAAGTCCAATTGCTCGAGACAGCGCTGAAATGTCCATGCAAGTGCTCAAACAGTTACATAACAACCAGATAACAAAGGGGTTAGCTGCAGAGAGTTCTGATAAATCCATGAAAAGTCTAATTGGCAGCAGTGGGAAACGTGGAGAAGTCATCTTGCATCAACCCAAATGGTGTCAGGACTTAGAGGAGGGCTTCGTCATGCCTTCAGCACTCCTCATAGATAACGTGCTGCTCCCAGGGCCATCAGGCCCATGGTCATCAGATGCACCAGCGCTGCTAGTCTCCTCTTTGCTTGTCGAGGGCTCCGCCTCAGGTCTCACTAGGCGTTCAGGAACCCAAATCGGCACATCCTCATCCTGTGGGAATACACAAACAGAACCTCTCTTCCAAATTAACACAGGATCGGGACCATTCCAGGCTCCCATTAGGATGTCTTTCCATACGACCTTGGCCTGAGGTCGGTCCATACAGCAGGCATGGCGCTCAGCTGTCCACCGGCCTGAGGAATCCAAGGTCAGAAAACTCAAGACAAAGAGAATAACATTGAGTTTGTCTTTGGGGGATTTAAACCACACCCCAATTCCCCCTTTTTGTTTATACAATGTATTTTTTATGGTAAAATGTGCCCTTTCCACAATACCTTGTCCCTGGGGGTTATAGGGAATGCCATGGGTTAATGTAACATTCATCTGCCACAGGAAGGAGACAAAAGGCCGAGAGGTGTAAGCTGGCCCATTGTCTGTCTTAATATGCCTGGGCAGCCCCCATGCAGCAAAGGCCTGTAGGCAGAGGGAAATTGCATCTCTGGACTTTTCACCAGTGTGAGCGGAGGCAAAAATTATTCCAGAACAGGTATCTATAGATACGTGCAAATATTTCAGTGTCTTGAATTCTGGGACATGAGTCACATCTGTTTGTCAGATATAATTGGGCATTATACCCCTGGGATTGACCCCAAGAGTAAGCTGAGGTAACAGCGTTATACAATTTTGACACTTGAGTACTATTTCCCAGGCCTGTGCTTTGGTTAATTTAAATCTCAACCTAAGGGTGTTGGCGTTGACATGAAATTGCTTATGAAAAGCTTCGGCTGCCTGCAGGTCATTAGCGACGTGAAAGATGAATCTTTCTCATGAGAGGGAGTCAGCCTTATTGTTACCCTGCACCAACGGCCCTGGCAAGGATGAATGGGCTCTGATATGGCCAATAAAAAATGGGTCTGTACGTTGCCAGATAAGCTGCTGTAAGGAGGTGAGGATTGAAGCAATAGTTGATTTTACCTGAATAACTCCAGCGCATTCAAGCCTTTTGTAGCCTGTACTACATAGCTGCTGTCTGATAGTAAATTGAAAGGTATTCTAGGATGCAGCTTGAATACTTGTTCAACCACGAGCAATTCAGTTTCCTGGGCTGACTTGACCGGAAATATAAAGGATTGTTGGCTGGTAGCTGTCACCACAGCACCAGTGCCATCCTCTGTGGGTAGGATACACAGCAGTAGTGGCAGAGCATAATCAACCCTGTCTACCTGAGCAGAAGCCAATCTGTCCTGTACCAATTGTAGAGCCTGCCTAGCCTCAGGTGTTAGCTGTCTGGGAGAGGCTAGGTCAGGATCACCTTTTAAGATCTCAAACAAGCCGGGTGTGGTGGCGCACACTTGTAATCCCAGCATTCGGGAGGCTGAGACGGGAGGATCCAGGTTCGCGGCCAGCCTCAGCTACCTAGTGAGGCACTCCGCAACTTAGTGAGACTCGGTTTCAAAATAAAGAATAAAAAATAGGGCTGGGGATGTAGCTCGGAGGTAGAATGCCCCTGAGTTCAATCCCCAGTACTGCAAAAAAAAAAAAAAAATCTCAAACAATGGCGTGAGGTCTGCGTTAGAGAGCCTACAGTAGCTCCGTAGCCAATTAATGTCTCCTAACAACTTCTGAAAGTCATTGAGGGTCTTTAGACCATCTGTTCTAATACAAATCTTGAGCGGGCTAACTACCAAGTTGGTAAGCTTGGCTCCCAGATAAGATTTGATGGATCCTAACTGTATTTTCTTGGGGGCTATTTCTAGTCCCCAGATTCCCAACTGGCCAATCATGAACTGGAGGACTTCCTGCAGTAGGATGGAGTCCCATGCAGAGGCAAGAATGTCATCCATATAGTGATAGATCTGTACCTGGGGAAAACGGTCTCTAATGGCTATGAGGGCCTTACCCACATACAGTTGGCATATAGTGGGGCTATTAGCCATGCCTTGCGGCAGCACCACCCATTCGTAGCATGAGTCTGGACTTTGGTGGTTAATAGAGGGCAGTGTGAAAGCAAAACGAAAGGTATCATCAGAGTGTAAGGGAATAGAGAAAAAACAGTCCTTGATGTCGATGACAAAAGAGGGCCACCGCTTTGGAAGGGCGGATACAACCGGTAAACCGAGCTGCACAGGGCCCATAAGCTCCATTGCAGCATTAACCGCCCGTAGATCATGCAAGAGCCGCCACTTCCCAGATTTTTTCTTGATTACAAAAATAGGGGTATTCCAAGGGGATTTAGAAGGATGCACATGTCCTGCATTAAGCTGCTCTTGTACCAGAGTGTGGGCTGCTTTGAGTTTTTCTTTTGGGAGGGGCCACTGAGACACCCACACAGGTTCCTCAGATTTCCATTTGATCTTACAAGGCTCAGCAGCCCCTAAGAAAAACCCAGCCCTTTCCTTTTGTCTGCTACAAACCGTTTTCCCTCCAGAGGGATAGGATACGCAGATCCCTACAGGTTTTTATCAATCCCTCCTGAGCCTGCCCATTCAGCTTTTTGGAGAAGACTCTGAGCCTGTGCACCGTAAAAGGACTCAGTAGTGAGCCTATGTCCATCTGCTTCATTAAGTCCCTTCCCCACAGGGAAACCGGGAGGTTAAACACAAATGGCTGAAACAGGCCAGAGTGTCCCTCATCATCCATCCACGGAAGGAAAGCTGCACTAAGGTCAGGGCTTTGTGACATGCCCAACCCTCTCAAAGTCTGATCTGATCTTTGCACTGGCCAATCAGGGGGCCAATCTGACGCTTTAATTATACTCGGATCTGAGCCAGAGTCAAGTAGGCCCCCAAACGGTCTTTTATGAATATAGATCTTATATAATGGCCTAGAACCAAGGTCCATAGTCACACAGGCCAGAGGGCTTCCCGATGAGTCAAATCCTTGGGTGCCCCTGGCCTTGCCCATACTAGGGGTGCTCTCATACTCGCTAGGTAACAAAAATATATTTGGGCAATGTGATCTCCAGGAATGATGCTTTTAATGTCTCTAGGTGAGGATACTAAGATCTTTCTTTTTCTTTTTTTTTTTATTCTATAGTTTGAAACCGGGTCTCGCTAAGTTACAGAGTGCCTCACTAGGTAGCTGAGGCTGGCCTCGAACCCGGATCCTCCGGTCTCAGCCTCCCAAATGCTGGGATTACAAGTGTGCGCCACCACGCCCGGCGGATACTAAGATCTTAACTATACCTTCATAATCAGAGTCAACAACACCAGGATTGACTACCAACCCTGAAAGGGCAGTAGAGCTTCTTCCTAATAAGAGTCCCACAGTTCCTTTAGGTAATGGTCCTTTAAAGTCTGATTCCACCACCTGGACCCCCATTTCTGGGGTTAATACCAGTCTGGTGGTGGCACAGATGTCCAGTCCTGCACTGCCTGTGGTTGCTCGCCACGCTGGCTGAGCGGATACCACTGTCGAGGCACCTGCCTGACGACTGGGGTCTCTAGAGTGGATTGGCCCATTACCCCATATATTTGAGGGCCCTGAGGTAGGGGGCCCCTCCACCCGTTTTTTGACCCAGGGGCCTGCAGGAGTTTAGTTGTTAAGCGACATTTACTGGCCCAATGGCTGCCCTTCTGACAGTGAGGACATAGTCGAGGTCTGTTGGAGTGGAGAGACCTCTCCGTTTTTATCTGTGGATTATACGATGGATGCTTGCCTGGTGGCGCTGAAGGTCGCACCTCATCTGTCCTTAACTTGCCCCATTCTTCCAGCAAGTCCTCTTTCTTTTGCTTACTTGTGCTTACAGCCACCATTCTATACTCTAATTCCTTTCCAGACAGTTCTTCAATCTCCTCACCTGAGCTAGCTTCCCCTCTAGAGGCCGTGCAAGACAATTCTTCCTTAATGCTCTCCAGCTCTTCAGCCCCCTTTCTTACGGCTGTTTGATACTTTCCTTTGGGATTGGTCAAACAGGTTCTGACCAACGCCCAAATGGGCAAAGTCCCGAGGGGCAATGAGCTCTCCTGATCTGCCTTTCGCAAATCCTCTCCTAAATGTTCCCATTGGTTCACAGTTAGCAGCCCCTCCTCTGCAAACCAAGGGGCTACTTTCGTGACTGTGCGACAAAACCGCCGCAGGGTATCTGTTTTTTGCCGCAGTTCCCCCTGCCCGGACCAGGTCCCGCAAGGACTGCTCCATGTTGCCCTTGGAAATCTCTGATCCCATAGCTGTTTTCTGAATTTGTGTACTAAATTTTGATAAAAGCTAAATTCTAAACTTCGGGCACCCACGGTGAACTCTAAAACTGGCAACCTTTAAACAGGCCTGTGATCCGTAAACTGTCGCTACCCTTGACCTTTAAACAGGCCTGTGCTCCGTACTCTGTCACTACCCGCGACCTTTGAACAGGCCTATGCTCCATCACTTTCTTCGTGACCCTTGACTTAAAAACTTTGATAAAAGCTAAATTACGCCGGGCGTGGTGGCGCACGCTTGTAATCCCAGCATTCGGGAGGCTGAGACCGGAGGATCCGGGTTCGCGGCCAGCCTCAGCTACCTAGTGAGGCACTCCGCAACTTAGTGAGACTCGGTTTCAAAATAAAGAATAAAAAATGGGGCTGGGGGTATAGCTCGGAGGTAGAATGCCCCTGAGTTCAATCCCCAGTACC
>PVLC010049794.1:0-10315 GCA_004027655.1 Graphiurus murinus | reverse complement strand
TCTTTACAGCTAAGTAAAACTCCATGGTGTGTGTAAGCATGTATTAGGTCTTATTCTCTGCCTACTTTTATATAAAGGCCTGGTCTTTGGAGTCAAGGTCAGATTTGAATCCTGGTCCCAGCTCTTCCCAGTGCCTGTGTGTGGGTGATTGGTGGGGTCTGGTGAAGCCCTTGCTTCAAGTGTCAGGGATATAGTGAAGCTGAGCTGAGATAAGAGTCAGCAAGGTCCTGGCACCAGATGTGACCAAGGTTCAGTACAAGAAGAGTGTGGTGAGCCGGGCGTGGTGGCGCACGCTTGTAATCCCAGCATTCGGGAGGCTGAGACCGGAGGATCCGGGTTCGCGGCCAGCCTCAGCTACCTAGTGAGGCACTCCGCAACTTAGTGAGACTTGGTTTCAAAATAAAGAATAAAAAAAATAGGGCTGGGGGTGTAGCTCGGAGGTAGAATGCCCCTGAGTTCAATCCCCAGTACCGCAAAAAAAAAAGTGTGGTGGGTGGGTTGGGTTTCAGTCACAACCAAGGAGTGAAGGAAATATGATTTTTATCTATTCTGTAACCCAATTTCTGCCTTGGGGCCCCCCATTTCACTGGGCCACTCCCCAGGTTGTGTTGACCTTTCCATGTTTTTACATAGGACCAAGGGGTGGTGGTGGTTGAGGGAGGGCTGCCTTGGTCATCGTTCACACATGTCACTGCTCTTGTCTACTTGTCTCTTTCAGGTCTGGAAATTATCTTCAGCTTCCTCTGCCTCCCCAGGACTGCGGGGCTCATTTGCAAGGCAACCCATGTGCCCCCCTTCCAGGTAAGGCACAAAGCTGCACCTGTCTCCAACATCTCCTGGCCTGAGAGGTGCGTTGTCAAACTTGGTGCAGGTTCCAGGGTTTCTCACACCCTCCAGACCCTTCTTGCTCCTGCCCCCATATTCTCCTGCCACATGTGTTATTTCTACCCACAAGTAACCCAGCCTTTTTAGTGTCTATGGAAATCCTCTTTGTTTTCCTAAGGGGTTAGGGTTTTATAAAGCCAAAGCCAGGAAGACTTGAAGTGAGTTCTGTTTTCCCTCAGCCACACAAGTCCTGGAGGAAACAAAGGGCTGACCACTGACTTTACTGAACAAGAAAAAGGGAACTATAAGAGAAGAAGAAAATGAATCAGTGTCTTAAAGTTCTGTGTAGCTGTGGTAGATTTTATGAACGAGTCAGAGGAGAAATGATAGTTAATACTTACATAGCTTTTGCTGTAGTGATTTAAAATAATGTCCATAATTATTTGATTCTCCTACTTTCTGGGAGCAGAACTTAATGTCCCCCCTGTTGAGTATGGGTTGACCTCGTGAGTGGCGTCTAATGAACAAAATACAGTGAAAGCGACCAAACATCACTGAGGCGAGGTTCTGTTGGGCACTCTTGGATGCTTATTCTCTATCATGGACTCTGTCTCCTTTGGATTACTCATCCCCAGGGGAAGGCAGCTGCCATGCTATGAGCTGCCCAGTGCAGAAGCCCTCTGGGTAGAGCAGAAGGAAGCCTCTGGTCAACAGCCCAGGAGGAACTGATGCCTGTCAACAACCAAGTGAGTTTGAAAGCGGATCCTTCAGTCCCAGTTGAGCTGTGAGTGAGCCATGAGGTCCTCTCACAAGAGACACCCAGCAAAGAGACATATACAAAGCAGCTTGGAGCCAGGAAGAGGAGGACTACAAAGTTTTAATGCATGAGATTAAGTTAGTAGAAGAAGATGAGTTATTTTCACTTCAGTGGGACAGAAGAGGTCATTTTCATGGCAATACACTGAAATATCACAGTACAGAAACAAGTTTAGGCCATATTCCACTTCTGGAAATGGACCGTTTCAGACCCTTTCTCTGGAATGTAACCCTTTTATTAAGGCCTTTTCTTATTTGCCTATAAAAGAAAAGAAAAGAAATTTAAATGAAAGGAAAGGACAGCATGGAAAAGTTTGCCAGTCTATAAACTTGGTTTAAATGGAGGTCTCCATTATCCTTCCCAGAACTAATCGCAATGTGTGTGGCATAGAAGTACCCAGGAGCTACCTAGTAAAATGGCATCTCTCTGCTTTTAGCATTATAATCCTTCTCCTGAGTCCTAAAATTTGCTTTTCTCTCTACTCTGATGTTTATAATTGAAAACATGATGGCTATAACTTTGAAGCAATTTAAACAGTGCTTTGCTAGAAAAAAAAATCACCCTTAAACTTGTGATTTACAAAGAGCATACTGGGGTAAGCAGCCACAATTATCTCTGTTGCTATAGTAACTTGCAATTTAAGTTTAACCCAGGCTGTTAAAGTAACAAGAAAAATGGTTGGTGATAGTGAAATACAGAAAGACACATGTACTACCATTGACACTCAGTAACCCTGACATAAAACTTACAATAAGCACTTTTTAAAAAGCAAAAGGCATTTGTTTTGAAAATGCAACACTATAACTTAAAGCAGAAGTTACTGAGAATTTAGAGTGGCACTTTATTTCATACAACTAAGACAAGTTTGACATGGAAGAAGTTAGGCATGGAAGATAATTTCCAAAGGTTGTGTTTGATGCCTACAGTGATGATTTATCTTTCTGCATCAGAAATATCCTCAAAGAAATAAATTTAGAATTATAGTTCAATTAAAGACCATGAGAAAAAATGAAATGAGATTATAACTTTGACAAATAAAAAATTAATGAGTGTTCTACACTCCTGTTCTAAAAATGTCAGTAGAACTTACACTGTGGGGGCTATGAGGAGACAAACACACACACACACACACACACACACACACACACACACACACACACACCTCAGAACTTTAACAGAGTCAATAGTCCAAAAGATTTTATGTGCATTCCCAAGTTCAGGTTTTATTAGTAAAGGTACAATTTAGAAGCTCTCTCTAAAGCCATGTTCCCAGAGACCTTAAAAATAATAATTCAACAGCAAAAATATTATCTTTGTGAGAATCTTACTATCCTTTTCAAAGAGGATATAGATTATGGCAGAGTGAACCTGGACTAGGCACTTAAGTTTGACAAGTTTTAATGTTTCGTATTATTTATCTATCAGGATAATTGAAGGGGATCAGAATATGTTACTCCAAAGTATGTTGCTTTGGCAAAAGAATTATTTTGAGCTGAAAACATTTAAGATTCAACAGATGTAGAAAAGCCTTCCTGGATTTTATCTTATCTGACTAAAAGCAGAAACTCTTAAGAAATAGGGACTGCCATAAATTCCCTCTTCTGGGGAAGATTTAAGCAATAAAGATGATGGAAAGTCAACACTGAGATGAACCTGCATGAACAAACTTGCTAAGATGTGTATTATGGTTACATATAGGATGTCCCCTGAAGAACTCTTTAATGTTCAGAGTTGGATGTAGTTAAGTCATGAGGGTTGTAATTTTGTCAGCAGATAAAGCCATTGTAATGGATTTACTGGGCAGTAACTTAGGCAGGTGGGGTGTGGCTAGAGAAGGCGGCCTCCTGGGGGTGTGGCCTTAAGGACTGCTATTGTGTTTGAATCCCGTTGCTTACTTGCTTCTGGCCTCTGTGATGTGAGAGAAGAGCCTTGATCTCTCTTTCTGCTTCCTGCTGCCATGCCTGAGCTCCATAAACCCCAGCCTCACATGTATTGAACCCTGAAATTCCCCAAAACTTTGAGCAATTAAATCTTCTTTCCTCTAAGTTATGTGGTCAGGTATTTTAGATTATAGTAGTCAGAATGTTGGCAGAGACAATACCCTTTATCTTCTATGAATTTCTTCCATGTGTTTACCTTCCCACAGTTTTCAGCCCTTAGATATCTCAAAAGCCCTTCTCTTTGTTATGGCTCCACAATTTATCACTCGTTGTTAAAGAGGATACATAAGCTCTTGGCCTATCTGCTTCTTGGGTATCTTCATTTCTTTTCTAGGAAGGGCTCTGTTCCCTAAAAACATCAAATAACATTTGTATGATTTTTTCCTTGTTAATCATCTTAATTTGCAGGGCCCCAGTTAATGAACCTAAGAGGGTAGAGGGAAAAAAAAGTTTTTTCTCTTATTTGTAATTGAAAAGCCCAGACCAGGATTTCTGCTTCTGAGGGCCTCCTCTAGTGAGGACTAGACCAGGATTTTTGCTTCTGAGGGCCTCCTCTAGTGAAGACTGGGATAAAGGTAAGTCAGTTATAAAACAAAAGTCTGCTGATTGGAGTATGGAAACAGAGATATTCTGTATGAAACAGAGAAATGGAAAAGGGAAAGAGATTGAGAAAAATAGTGGCCAGGCCTGCTTCCTTACCCCAATTCCCATTCTATTGCATTTGAGGCTAAATTGATTCATAGCAATTAGCACAGCAACTTTTTTTTGTTGTAATTGATAAGTCATCAATTGGAGAAAATGAGGACAATAAAACACCATATCCCTGAAGTGTCCCTCTCTGTTTCTAAGAACGTAGCCAAGTTAAGGAAGCAATGAGAGCAAGTCTTGGTCAGAATATTCAGATAAATATTATCTTGAAGGCCACTGGCTTTCTCTCATATATGCCCGGAATTTGGCAAGTCAGTATTATCTGTTGAGAGCTTCTCTCTTGCAGGCCTGCCAAGTTCCTTGGGATGCGGGTCATATAATGGGACAAAGCAAGGTAAGCTAGTGGTGTCATTGCTTCTCTTACCTAGCAACCTAACCTATAGCACTTCCCTCCCTATGTGGAACAGAGCACGTTGGAGAGGGAAGCGCTCATCTAGTTCACCACCACTGGACAAAGTGCTGTGGATTATGGAGATGCTATTTTCTGATGAAGCACCAGAGGCACCGGGTGAGGTGCATCTGTTCAGCCTGTCACCACTGAAATTTTTGGTAAAGGACCTGTCCAGACATCATCACTGGATCTTCCCCATAAGTCCAATAAGCATTTTTCAATAAACATCATGTTTCACATTCCATCACCAGGTGTCTTCTTTGGTCTTGTAGCAACCTATCTCACTACCCTAGCACAACTGGGTTGTGGAGAGTACAGTAAGTAACAACTATATATTTATGATGTACAGCATAATGTTTTGATATATGTGAAATGGCCAAATAATCCTGACATGTGCATTATATTATATGCTTTTTGTGATAAGAAGACTTAAAATCTAGTCTCTTAGCAATTTTTATGCAATATATTATTATTAACTATAGTCATCATGATGTAAATAGGTCCCTTGAATGTATATTCCTCCTAACTGAAATTTTGTGGTCTCTGGCCAATCTCTCTCCAATTATGCATCTTTCTCCCAACTACCAGACCTTGGTAACTACCATTGTGTGCTCTGCTCTGTTTGACCTTTTTATATCTGAATATAAATATGATCATTTGGTATTTGTCTTTCCATGCCTGAATTATTTAACTTAGCATAATATCCTCCAGGTTCATGTTCATCCATGTTGTTGCAAATAGCAGGACTCCTTTCTTTGAAAAGACTGAATAGTATACTTATGCCAAATTTTATAAAAGCATCTATTGATAACACTTAGCTTGATCCCATATCTTGGCTATTATGAGTAGTCCTAAAAGTGTTTTGTTCACAGATATTCAATATGTATCAAATGACTGATTATTACAGTTTGTATATGGACTTAGTTTACTTAAGCTTTACTTTAAGTTTACCTAGCTTTACTTTAAGTTTACTTAGCTTTACTTTTTCTGTATATGATATGTCATTTATCTCAAGCAAAACTTCCTTTTGATCTATTTTGAGTTATAATCATTTATGCTGGTAGTAGGGATTTGAAGGGTGGGAATTATGAAAAGTATTTATAATATCTTATTTGCTTTGAGCAGTAGTGGATTTTAAAGATTTAGTCTACTCTCTCTTCTGATTGTAAATTCTTAAAACTGTATCATAATTTGTGAATGTTTATCTCCTTTCCCAAAGCATACAATTAAGAGAAATAGAACACTTTAAAAGTAAAACCTATTGCAAATCAATTGCTTGAAGCTTATTGAATTTAACAGTAAGTTATTTGAAAAATGATCTAATTTTTATTATTTTAGATTATAAATTTAGAGTTCAGGTTCTGAAATTCAAAATATTTGCATTTACTAAGATTATATCATGAAAAAAGGAGATAGAAACCTCATATCCAGGCTCTGATAATTGGGGCTGTGTGGCAGTCACTGGCATATCTCCATTACTTAAGGCATTAAGGTGTCAGAAATTGCTTTGCCACCCAGCAACTACTCCTCTTAAATTAAATAGTCTGCCACTCAGATGATTCCACAAAAGTTCAGACTCAAAATCTATAATCAGAATATTTATTATATTTTAGGAATGCATTTCCTCTCTAGCATTACCAAAATAACTTTAAGTGGGAACCTTTTACTCTTTTTGTTCTTTCTGAAAGAGATTTTATTTTTCACTAATCATTTTCTCTTTAAAGGTACAAGAAAATCATTACAAAAAGGTTCATAAAGGTCAATACCTTATGTTGCCTAACATGACTCAGAAGTTCTGTTTCTGAATATCTAGTTACTACTTTAATAAAATTTGTCAGCTCATGTGTAAATGAAGATATGAATGAATGTGATCTAAAATTGAATTGCCTAAAAATACAAAAGTAGCTATATTTGGAATCACCACAATTACTCTTTCTTAGGCCCTTTGTTCAAACATTTCAGTGAACAAAATGTGTTAGTTTAATTGATGGATGAGGTCAAGTCCTAATGTAAAACATAAGCATAAATATAGCGCTTACTCTTAACATACCTCCCTCTGTCATGTTCTTAAAGCAACATTTCTTTTAGGATAGTTTCTACCTTCAAAACGTCATTATTGCTGCTCTATAAATCATTCTTTCTAAAAGGACCTATAATAAGAATTCTTAATTGGTCTTAAACCAGTATCTCCTTGAAATTAAAAAAAAAAATATGATGACTGAGAAGTTGAAAGGGGTTTAGTGTTGTAACCAATGCATTATTTTACTAAGAAAATGTGGAAGGGGTTTAGTATTGCAATCAATGTATCTTATAATAAAGTATACTGTGCTCATAATTATTACTGAGGGGCAAGTAACTTCCACAGCAGTGGAAATCTACTTATAGAAACAGCTATCACTAGCCTTCTTTTACAGGGCAACCCAGGTACTCATGGGGTCTGCTGAATTAAAGGCATGGGAACTTAGGAAGATGCTGGCCTTGCTCTGAGGTTGTCCTCAGGAGTCTCAGGGATCACTGATTGTATACTTCGTGGTTAGAGATGATGCTTCTGCTCCACAGTGTTGGTACCTGGCACAGGCAGGACCTAGTACACCACAAGGCAGAGTGATACCTGTCTCTCTGTGGTGCTAGTTGTCCCCTTTCACTGAGACATAAAAGTGTGGCATCCCTGTAATCCCAGTATTTGGAAGGCTAAGACAGGGGGAATACAGGTTTGAAGACATACTCAGCAACTTAGTGAGACACTCAGCAACTTAGTGGGACAATGTTTCAAAATAAAAAATAAAATAGGACATGTTTGGGCACTCAGAGGTATAGAATTCCCTTGGGTTCAATCCCTAAAACCTCCCCCTGCCACACACATGCAAAGCATGGAGTGGGAGGAGTATTGTAGGATATACTACATGGGTTAGAGATGACTGTTCTGTGATGGGGTGGTATTGGAAAATTGCTCTGGTATTAATTTCCAGATGTTAAAAGCAACCAGGGTCTGGGTGCTGTGCAAGCACTCAGGCAGGGAGAGGCAGCTACTTTGCTGGTTGCTCCTCAGAGCTACCTCTCCCCTCTGCTCTTTGTCCTAATGTTTACACATAGTAAAGCCTTTAGCCTTAAAAATATGTAGAGACAATTGGAAACCCTAAGATCACAGTGACTCTGCCTGGCTTACTTCAGAGCCATAAAGATAGCAAGAGCCTTAAGCCTTGTTCTTAGAGATCACCCACAGCTACACTGGCTGTAATTTGTAATTAGTGCCTCTATTTCCCTCCTATTCTTTGGGACTTAGAAGGGTAAACTCCGTGTGCAGCTTTAAAGCATCCATAGTTGATAAGCAGCCAACACAGCCAATACAGCCCAAATACAATAGGGGTAAAAGCAAGGTAGATCACTGACCCCTGCACTTAGTAAGCACACTATCCAGAGACAAGGAGGCACCACCTGGCTAAGCAATAAGTTACTAGCCTGTTGCCTTGGTAATGCTGATAAGAACATGCCAATATGAAGATTTGTATTTAAAAGACTGAGGTCTGAGGGGTAGGCAGAGTTCCACTTTCAGGCTCTCCAGTATGTCTGCCAGGCATGCTGCTTTTCTTCTCTTCCCTTTCTACTTCCTACTGACTTTGTAATAAAGTTTTTGTTAATGCCATAACCAAGCCATCTATTAGTTTTCATTCCCTGTTCAATTTATTTTCTTTGAATAGAGAAAAAGAGCCCTTAACGCCGTTACAACTGTAACATGCTCTATAGCTGATCATGCCTCACTACTTCCTCCAGTAGAAAACAAATTCATCAATGATTGATTTTATATTAGACACTGTGCTCAGCCTTGCTGGGGACAGAAAGATGAGAATGACCCAGTTCTTAGCATACAAAGAATTCATTTCCTCTGATTCCCTTGTCTAGACCATTTTATTCTTTACCATCAAGTCTAGGGCTATTCCTCTGTGTTACAGAATAAAGAGCATTGTGGTTTAAAGGGAATTTGATAAAACTCTTACCCTTCTATTGGGAGAGAAAACTGACTTAGGAACAGGTTTCCTCTCCTCTCCCTGGTTCTTTATAGGCACAAGGAGAATAGCATGAGAGGCAGGAGGAGGTAAACTTCTCTTTCCTATCATCTGCGCCTCCCTTCTCTTCCCCATTGCCTCCATACACCAACTTTTGGCTTGGATAGGTAGACAAGGCTGACTTGAGCAAATTCTTCCAAATTCGTCTCATCCTCCCTCCACCCTTGTTCCCACTGTTTCCTTTCCAGAGCAGAGCCCTCCCATCTCCCAGAGCTCAGTGAGAGTTATGTTGCCTCTGGCTACCCTTTGACTCTCCTTCCATTAGATCAAATTGCTATTCTTTCTGAATTTCCCCATCATTGAAAACTGAAAATGACACCTGCTTTTGAATTTTTGTTGTAAGACAGTGAACTCTTCCCTGGGAAACAACCGTGATCCTCTATATCTTTATGTTAATCTTCATAGGAGAGAATTTGTGAAATTAACAAATGTTTCTGTGAAAATTATAAGTAAAATCCCACACTAGAGGATAACTCCCACTAAAATAATAAAGTAGGAGGCTATTAGAAACAGTAGCTCTAATACCCTGATTTCCTACATAAACAAAATGAAACCGAAGCTAAGGAAATCATAAGTGATCAATTGAGCATGAGTATACTAGCAAGGACTTTCCACCCAAACAGTCCAAAGAGGGAAACAGCTCAAACCTTAACCACATCAATTTCTTTGCATCTGCTTCTGCATTTAGTGTATAAAAGCCTTTCTTTCAAATTCCTCTACAGAGCCCAAACTCATAGTGGTTTGGCTGCTGCCACATCACAAAATCCTGTTTGCTCAAATAAATTCTTAACATTTTTAATATGCCTCCATTTATGCCTTAACAATTCTCTCATCGGTGAGTTCAGCAATCAAAGACCAAGTGTAGGACAGTCCACATCATTTGCAGGAACCAGGGCAAAATGAAAACAAGGAGGAGGTTAGGTTGCAGACATGTAGCAATTTGCAAGTCCTCTGCATGTAGACCATCTGTAATGAGATCCGCTTGGAAGAGGGTAGAGTTGGAAATAAGCAGAAAGACCCAGGGCAGAACAACAATTGGAGTCTGAGGAGCCAGCCAAGGATGACCTGGAGGAGAAGGGTGAGGTAGGAATTAAATTTGAGGAGTGATAGAAGCCAAGAGCAGGAAGTACTTTAAGAGGAGCTTTGAGAGAAGCTTCTCAGAGGCTTGTGGCCATGAACAAGTGCCCTTTGGATTTGATAGCTTTAGGACTGTCAGGGACCTTGACAAGAGTATTTTCAGTGGAGTAAAGGGGGCTGAAATCTGACTGGAGTGAATGAACAATGTAAGAGAAAGGAAATGGGATGGAACCTGGAGGGGTTGAGGTGGCAAGAGAAGAGATTTTGTTGCTTGTTTGTTTTAAAATGGGAAGAACCAGAGCAGCAAAACTATGGTTGAGCATGGAGTTAGTGAAAGCAAATATCCACAAACATATCATCATTTTACTTACATTTCCCTATCAAAATAATCAGCCTGGGTTTTTGTCTTCAAGGGAAAAAGTAATGTTTAAAACAAACCCCACTAATAACCTTCTGAAAATCTCTTTGATTTATGAAGGTTTAGCTGGATAAA
>PVLC010049793.1:0-10332 GCA_004027655.1 Graphiurus murinus | reverse complement strand
TTTTTTTTTTTTAAGTGATTAAATAGGTCTAAAGTGAGACACAGATACAGATATAATTTGAAGCATTATAAAAAGTCCAAATCATGGTTTGGCCTTTTAAAACCACTCTAGCAATAAAGTTTTATAAAATGTAGTCCCTGGCATTATTTTGATCTACTCATAGCTGTTAATGCTGACTGCTGGTAATATTTTATAGAACTGTATAGTTTGAGGAGTACTTTCACACAGCCATTGCCCTTTTGGTTTGCACTATAACTTCACACCTAATGTATTGTTTCTGTCCCAGTAAAACCACACCTAGTGTATTATTTCTGTACTTCATATGAAAAAAAAAAAACAAGGATTGGGTATCTTGATTGACTTGCAGTGACTCATTAATCCACTGGTATTTCTGCATATTTAAATGTTGAAGGTCCCATAGTGTTTTATTGATTACATCAGTCTGTGCATGTTACTAGACCTATCAGGAGAGGTAAAGGCGAGTCTAGCCCGCCAGGAGCTTACTGCCATTTGGAAGCAGATACTACTCGGACTAATCAGGGTTAACCACAGCTTACAAGCCCAGACTGCAGAAGAAGGAAGACCTCCTTATGACTAAGTTCTCTTCCTCTTTGTGAACAAGTTTTTAATCATTTCACTCCTCCAGAATTCACATCTGTTCATGACATAATGCTGCAGGTCAGCCTGGGTTCTGTCAAAATGAAGCCCGTATTACCAAATCCCAAATTACAGTATGTTTTACTAACCAGTTTTATAGACTAGACATTTCACTCAGGCAGAAAGGAATTCCCACCGCGCTTGAGGGGTAGCAGTGCCTCGTGAACAGGCTACTGCTTCTGCTTGGCTCTGTCCCGCTCACAGCTGCCAAGCACCCCAAAGAAGGAGCCGGATAAGTTTGGTGAAAGTTGAAACCAGCCTCCTTTGTTTTAATTTACCCTTATTTGTGGATGCCATGACCTTTTACTGTTTCAAAGCAAAGAGTACAGATATAGAAAGAAAGCTTTTTGTGTGTGTGTGGTGCTGGGGATTAAAACTAGGGCCATTCTACCTCCGAACTGCACCCCCAGCCCTATTGTTTTATTCCTTATTTTGAAACAGGGTCTCTCTAAGTTGCAGAGAGCCTCACTAAGTAGCTGAGGCTGACCAAGGACCTGGATCCTCTGTTCTCAGCCTCCCAAGTATTGGGATTGCAAGCATGTGCCACCACGCCTGGCAGAAAGAAAGCTTTTTAAAGACAGAAAACTCAAGTCCTGCTAGCAAAAGAGAGCACGTTTGCACTTTTGACCACCAACATAAGGAGAAGTCACGGATCTGTTTTTGTTTTAAGACTATTTATTCATGAAATTCTTCAGAATTAATATAAATGCTCTGTAAGCCTTCATTTATACCTTTTATTTGGCTTTACCTGGCAAAAATCACACCAAAATATGCTATTTTACTTCTTAGGTAATCCTGTCCATTTAGTCACTATTCTGGAAAACCTTGTAAATCTGTAAGTGAAGCAGAAGGAAATTAAAACGAGATGCAACACTGGTAATATGATACCAAAATTCAGGGCATGGTCTAAGGCCTTTTAAAAACATGTTTATTCATGCATTAAAATAATTGCCAGTTGCATCTTTTACTGAACATGTATTTAAGTTTGTGTGCAATAAGTTTCCAGAATTACGGCCCAAGATCTATATTTAATATAATATTTTGTTCATTTTTCTATTTCTTGACACACCCAATAAATAGTTACTACATGTCCAAGTTGTACCAGACAGTATTCTAGGCAGAGAAGGTATAGCAGAGAATAAGAAAGAACATTGCCTGCTTCTCTACTGCTTTTACTGGGGAAGACAAATAGCTAATAAGTAAACAAGCATATTTGGCGTACTTTCCAGTAGAAGTACATACTGTGAAGAAAAATAGAGTAAAAGTGCAGAAGGTGAGTAGGGTTGAATCTTAGTTAGGTCCAGTCTGAACAGTTTAACTAAGCTGGTAACATTTCAGCGTACGGTAGAGACTTGGTCTATTTGCTAAAGAGTCCAATGGAGCTTCATGAATGGTCAATGAATGGACACAACACATTGATATTGAGCCCTAGGTCCAGAGCCAAATATGTGAATCACCAGTACCTTTCTACATACTTGTCCTGGGAGAAGGGATCCATGATGAGAGGAGCAACCTCGACAGGCAGAAACTCACGTGTCTGCTGAGTTCCACCACGGGGTCCTTGTATTCCATAGATGGTCTAGCTGCCCCGGGATCAGGTATGTTAAAGCACCTTGGGAGATGCATTACAGAAAAAGTTATAATATCCATGTCTCTAAAAGTTCCATTCACATTCATGATTAGTAAAAGACAGAAACACTTGTCTGGAGAGAGGACATTTCATTTTACTTTATGCTGGTACCTGGGTAACTATTTCACAACTTCAAACCATCAAGAATATCATCAGTGTCATGGTTGTGGAAATATATGTGGCCTCTCTCACATTCTTTTTTTTTTTCTTTTTCCTATGGAGAATACATTGATTGTGGGTCAGGTAGAGTTAAACTTGCTGTAGTAATTTTTTGACTCAAAAAAAAAGTATAGCTGAGCACTGTGACACATGCCTGTATTCCCAGTACTTGGAAAGCTGAGACAGGATAATTAAAGGTTTGAAGCCAGCCTCATGAACTTAACAAAACTCCATCTCAAAATAAAAAATTAAAAAGAGAGATAAGGATGTGGCTCAGTGGTAGAATCCTACTTGGTTTTATACCAAATATTAAAAAAAAAAAAAGCAAAACAGGGAGGGGCATGTGATACACAGTAGACTCAGAATACTCTGTAGAATGTTTCTGTAGGTGTTGTTAGAAAAGTCTGCTAATTTATTGAGATTGATAAAGCTAAAAATAGATGGCTTTGCAGCTGCCAATTGCTATTTGTAACTGCCTTTGGAAAGACAGTGTTAAAGAGGGGAAAGAGAGAGAAAGAAAAATCCTGATGACATTGGTCATACTGGATCTAGCTATATCTAAAGACATATACACCCGTAGATGCCTCAGGTACATGAGTCAATACATTCCTGGTTTTGCTCAAAGACGTTTTATTTGGGTTACTGTCATAATCAATTGAAAAAGACTCATATAATGAGAGCCAGGGATCTACAGAAAAAATGTGAGCAGTGACAAGAAATATACCAGGGACATCAGATGCTGACAAGTCAAACAAACGGGTCATGCAGAGAACAGAGGAAGTGCAGTAAGAAAGAAAAACGAGACCCATGGTTGTACACAGTCACGTATTAGATGCCCCAAAAAATCAAGAAATGGAAGTAAAGAAGGAGTCAGTGATATCCCAGGTGTTTTGCTGAGGGTCCATAGATGCTTTTGCTTTATTACTCTTGCTAGATCGCAGCTCTTAGGTTGGTATGACCTAGATAACCAGTGCTTGTAAACACTTTCTCTGATAGTTAACCTTTTCAGAATGGACCTGGGTATGACTATCATTTAGCACACATTTAACGAGTACCAGTTTTTCACTAGAACTAGGTGAAGTAGCTACTAGAGGACAAGGATAAGATTGCTGTTTTTTGTTAAAGTTTGTCAAAATTGTGACCAGGCTTCCATACCCCTTGAACTTCCCTGCAAATGTATAATGGTGGAATCTGGGTACTGCATGTTTCCTTTTGAGAGAATATGAACAACAACAACAACTTAAAATGCTTCCTGAAGAATGCCTTTGGAAGCAGTGAGTTAACTAATTGAGGCTGTCTGGCATAAATGTGTAGGTGTGCATGTGGGTTTAAGACTATTTTTTGAGGAGTTTTAGGTTTGCAACAAAATTGAGAAGTTATAGGGTCTCCCCCATACACTCCCTGCTGCCATGCGGGGACAGCCTTCCCATTGACATCCCCCACCAGAGGGATACTTTTATTACAACTGATGAACTTAGGGTTCCCATCACAGTCACTGAAAGTCCATAGCTAACATTAGGGTTCGCTCTTGGTGTTGGATATTCTACGGGTTTGGACAAATGTATAAGGCCATATATCCACCACACAGTATCATACAGAGTAGTTTGATGGCTCTAAAAGTCTCTGTGTAAATGTCTGCTGCTCAATATTTTTATCACAGGCTGGAGGTGCCACCTGTTTATCTCCCCTCCTCTAGATGTTGACCTTTATCAGTTCCCACCCGCTGACAGCATTGCCTCCCCCAAATGGCAGGCAGGCAGGCAATCCAATGAATCCACCCCTCCCTTACATGGTGCTTTCCTTGATGAAGAAATGATTGCCTTCTTCCTAAAATGATTCATACTGAAAGAGTTGCTCAGCATAAGAACACTAGCAATATTAATAGATGTGCCTTATAGTATAGTACAGGGAAGCTTCAGTGAGGAATAACGCAACTCATAGGAGTCACCCTTTAGACGCTCTCCAATTCCTCCCTCCCACTGACACCAGGTTTGTCACCTGGAGCTACCTACCTGTGTTGAGTATGTAGAAGGTGCACCTAGCAAAGGTTTGCAAAGCAAAGGGGGAAAAAAAAGATGGGGGATGAAAGGGGGAGGATGTGGTGAATCCCTTAGGGAGGAAACTGTGGTGATTTTGAAGGAAACTTCTGGGGCTCAGATAACTGATCAGTGAGATAAGGTAGCATATACAGTTAGTACAGGATCCCTACCAAAGACGGGTGAATAACGTACCCTGGGCTCAACTGGTGTAACTCTCCAGCTCTCTCTCTCTCCTTCCCCTTCAGAATCATGTGTTTGTACCATGCATCGTAACAATCCAGAGAAGTAATTTTGCTCTTGCCTTTTCAACCAGGAATGTGTCTCCCTGGATACCTCTGGGCATATGACTAGCCCCCTCAGAGAAGAAAGGAGGGCTACTGCTCCTCTACACTGCAAAAAAAAAAAAAAAAATTATATATATATATGGAAATAGCCCAAATGTCATCAAGTCCTCTCACCAAAGGACAAAGTGCAGAGCTTCTTAGAGTTTTCTATAGGGCGCACATACAGTTAATTTAAACACATTCAAATTAACAGACTGTGTTGACTGAAGGGTGCATTTCTCTCTGTTTTGGATAAAAACTAATTTAAATGTGGTGGTACCAGGCTGCGAGCACATTTCTACAATGAAGTAAACAAATGTTATTGCCTTCACTTACAGAGTCTTGCCCAATTAGGTTGATTATAGTGATCACGGAGCTGTATTCTGAATGCACAAGAAAGTAGTAATGCTCAGATTTGTTATGTAATATTTATAGACTCTGTGGTAAAAAAAAAAAATTCAGATGAATTAAAATATACAATCTTGTATTTCCATGGGCGCGCAGAATGTGATCCACATGTTCACCAAAAGTAAGAGGCAGAGCCAAGAAATTCCCTGACATTTACACTGATAAGACCTTCTCAGAGAAATTGCAAACTCTTGTCGTAAACCGCTGTTCTAAACAACAAAAAAGCAGCTTGTCTTTGTCACCTGCAGACTTAACCTTAAGTCACAGTTTGGTCTTTCCTTCATTTTTGAAACTATCTCTACCATTTTCTTTTAGGTGGGTTGCCTTACAAAAGCATGTTCTATATGAAACTAACATTGGATCCAGTCTAATTATTTTATCATACATAAAGTGTTGTTGATAATCGGATTTACATAAATATAACTATAATTAACAATGGAATTTCCCATGTAACTTTCCCCTGGACTTTCCCTGCCACTGTGATAAGATGTGTCAAGGTCATTTATAGAAGGAAACACAATTTTTAAAACAGCTACTTATCTTAAGGGTAGAATCTAGTCATATAACAACTGAGCTGATGAGCAAGTATGGCATAATAAAAGAGCATCTGTTATGTAAAGTGAAATTTTAGAAAAGGATTTAACCTCCCTAGGGTCTAATTTCCTCATGTAAAATGAAGGATGTGACCTCACAGGTTTCTCCAGCCCTAAACGATCTGTGATCTTTGATCATCATCACATCAGTGCTACGGGTGGTAATCAAGTTGATGGGACTAAACCCAGGGAGGCCAAACTTTGACAAACACTTGGTTCAGTATGACAACATTTTGTAGTTATTTGAAAAAAAAAAAAAAAACAGAATCAGCAAGGACAAGGATACGGTCAAGACAGGAACAGCTGTAAATTAATAAAATAAAATTTTAAAAAAACAGAAACGGAAATATATATATGAAGATGTTTCTATTTAAAATATTGATTGCAATTTTTACATATTTTTATGAGAGCTAGCTCATTGTTTAGGAAAATATGTCAGAGGGCCTCTTTGGGTATAAAAACTGAGCCTGATTGTGGAGCAGAAGAGAGTCGAGGGGGCCTCGATCCCAGCCCTGTGCCCCTGTGGCTACTCGATCTAAAAATGCAATAAAGCAGCCGACATCAAGCACCACTTCAACAGCGTTTGGCTCAGCATCAGCCTCTTTTGTTGATGGCTGCCCTCATTGATTTGTTGTCTTGCATTCATGCATTCTTAACCTGGGGCTGGATCAGGAACAGATTGCATAGTTCCGACCTTGGTACCGATACAGTGTGTTCAATTATATCTTCATTTATTCAATCATCATCTACAAGCTGCCAGACACTGAGCATGCAAAGATGACTATGCCCAGACTGTGCACTAGAAATATCCAGTCTACTCCACTGCTTCTCAAATTTGGAATGCCCATGAATCACTGGAGAACTTGACGAAATGTACATTGATGGAAACTTTCTTAGAGAGTTTGAATAGGTCAGGTGGTAGGAGCCAAAAATTACCATTTGAGCCAGCTTTCCGGATGACTGCTGCAGATGATGCGAAGATTGCATCTTGAGGAAGCCTGACCTAGCCTGTGTTCTCACTTGCTAAAGTCCGCTAGCTTCCTTATCAACTATGCTTTCCAGTGCTTTTCAAGACTCACTGCCTGCCTTTATTCTGCCCAGGCTCTTGCCAGCTCTGCCAATTGACTTGTGTACACATCCCTCAAGCTGGGTACACACATCTGTACACATCCCTCAAGTTGCCACAGACTGGCCCTGAGCAATACTCCAAAGTGGCACAGAGAGTAAATAAGGCGTGGGTCTCAATAGGCACAGAGATGAAATGGATCACAGGACTTTATTGGGATAAATGAAATTGAACCCATGACTCATCACAGCTCATGGTGAAGTAGGGATTGGGTAGCAATATTATGACTTATTTATTTTTTATTTCTTGTACTAGGAATTGAACCCAGGGACATTCCATCTCCAAAATACATCCCCAGCCCTTTTTACTTTTTGTTTTAAGACAGGGTCTTGCTAAGTTGCTGAGGATCTTGTGAAGTTGCTGAAGTTGGCCTTGAACCTGCGATCCTCTTGCTCACCTTCCAAAGTACTGGGATTATAGGATTGCACTATGGCTAGTAATTTTATGAATTTGATCAGCAGTTCACTAGGTCAGATAGATCCCAACATGTTTCAGAGAACTTCTTAACCTCAAACAGACTTTTATGAAAATACATTCATCTCTGTTTGTTGTCATTTTGTATAGTCACATTACATGTAAAAACACAACCAGTGGGGCCCACTGGCAGATGCTTGTAATCCCAATACTTGGAATGCTGAAACAAGAGGATTGCAACTTAGTGAGACCTCTAGGTTCACTCCCCAATACCACACACACATATACAGACACACACACACACACACACACACACACACACACACACACACACCACTAGTGTTTAACCAGGAGCCGCTACTCTATAATGTTATATATCATTTAGATAAAAAGTAAGTCCAGAACAAATGATCATAGCTAGATGTTTCATGGTATATAAAGAAGTTTAAATAAATACTCAACTGGTGAAGCCAGGGCAAAGATCAGGTTAGTCAAATGGATGCAGATCCTGAATTAAAGAATCAATAAATAATTTAGTCACTACACCCACAAGCTTGCGTTGAGCATCTTTCTTTGCACAAGGATCATATGTGCATGCATCTAAATAAACTACCCCATGGATAGGAAAGCACAGCTGGAAAATAAATTGGAAAAAATTCTGATCTTTGAGTATTTTGTTTGATTCATTCCTTTCCATAATTGTAAAATGCACATGGGAGTGAAATTTATGATCCCTATGCAATAGAAAAGCATAATCTTAACTTAGGAAAATGATGGGACCAACTGCTGGTTTCTAAAATGTGGTTAGGATGTGTATTTAAAGAGGACCCTATCAGGCCTTTATTCTATAAAATAGCTAGACAAATAAATCTGAGGCATCCGAGGGTAATGGCATCTTGGCAGATAATGGATATTCAATCTGGGAGATGGGAGGGAGATAAAACCTTGGCTAGGGTATGCTTTAAAAAAATTCAGACTGCCTGTTAAACTTCTGGATATACTAGTCCCTATAAATTTTCAAAAGAGTGTCCTGGGTTTCATCCAGGAGGCTATTGCAAATGAGATACACACTGCTAAAACTCTCCACAGTCCTTGAGAAATTTTAGGGCAAGTTCATGTAATATATACCTCATGCCTGGGGTCAATCACCAGTAGTTCTTGGCAGAACCCAATCTGTAATGCTCTTAAAGCAAACCCATGAAAAAGAGGAAAAGTCTCCATGAGCTTTTAATGCAAACGAGGTAGATTCTTAATCTCATCTATTATCAGATGTTTTCCAAATGTTAAAAGGAAACTTAGGGGAAACTCTTATTAACATTTTCTGTTTGTTTGTTTCCAGAAAGATTGAATGTCAACTGATTGTGAGCATTCTAAGAGTATCATTATCCTTTGGAAAACTTCCTGCATTGATAGGAAAAAAGTTTTTCCACAAATCCTCCTCACCCACATTTTGTAAGTGATGGATAGACGGAAAGGGAGATGAAAATAAGGTCTCTTCCATTTTATAGCTGATGGGAAGAAAATGGGCAAAAAGCTTTCCCCTCCTTTCTGTGTCCTTGCCCTTTGTGTCAGTGTGAATTGGCTCTTTTTCACATTAAGAGGTAGAATCTATTTTCTTATTCCTTGATTTTGGGCTGGCCTCAAGACTTGCTTTGTCCTAAAAGAGTACAGTTGAATGGCAGTGAATAATAAGTTGAAATGACAATTTGGAGCATAGGCCTTCTGAGGCCCTGTGACTTCCCCTATTTTTCTTAATCTGCTGATTCCACCATTAGGTCACGCCATGTCTCGTTGGCTAGAAGATGGAAGACTAAGTCAAGATGGTCCCAACTACTCCAATAAATGTTATCCTTGACATGTCTACAGGCAAAACTGACCTTCAAAGAGATGAGAGATCCCCGCCACGATCAATAGAGACTCTATCTGATCTGTGTCTCATCACAAACACATGATGTTGTCTAGCCAAGTCAAAAGAACCACTCTGCTGACTGTAGACTTTGTGAGTGGTGATAAATGCCTATTGTTTTAAGACACAACATTAGAAGTATTTTGTTAGGCTGTAGTTTGTTAATATTGCTAATTATCTTTAAAAATCAAGAAGTGAATAGAAAGAAATACAGGTATGTTTTTTTTTTTCTCCTCAAGAGGCAAAAATATCCATGTTATATATTCAAACTACCCACTACATTGGATGAGGACCAGTGCTTGTGTTCTCAGTTCTGGGTATTGGAAGTACCTACTGCAAAGATGGCACTAGCATTGAGCAATTATAAGCTAAAAATCCCAAAGAAATGGGGGTGGAGTTTTTGCAGATGGGAGAAAT
Source organism: Graphiurus murinus (assembly GCA_004027655.1). NCBI lineage: Eukaryota > Metazoa > Chordata > Mammalia > Rodentia > Gliridae > Graphiurus > Graphiurus murinus. The sequence goes on along the minus strand of PVLC010049793.1, from coordinate 660 downwards.
TTTTGCATGTCTAATGATATTTTTTGAAAGGACTTTCGATTCTGCACTATACATTCAGGCCATGCATCTCATTATGCTATACATTTCATTAGGTTATAGGCTTCATTAGACACTTGAATCAAGGATCTCATTACACACTCCAGACACACATCTCATTATGCCATGCATCTCATTAAGCTTTCAGCCAGGAACAGATGTAAAATAGACAAATTTCGGCAAGGCTTTGATTCCAGCCCACATGGCATTCTCATCAACAACTGAGCAAGGATGGACCAACAATTGGGTGATTTCTGAATGACACTTGGCAAAGAGGAACCAGCTCAAACAGGCACTATTAAATAACTGAGAGGAAAAAATAGCTTGGTGTCACATTCCACTTCGCTGTCCACTCTAGGAATGTGTTCCTACTGTCAATCAGGAATCACCTATCAGTGAAAAGCCTGAGAGATGGGGTGGAAGAGGGCATGTGTCTGTAACATTGCAATCATCTGTCATGAGGCAGACATTCAACAAAGGGTAACGTCAATGTCACCTTGGGCCTGGCTTCAGCAATTGTGTCTGTTCTGTATCCCCAGTTGTAATCCGTGGTTTGGCATCCTCATAGATAGATTCCCTGATGACGTCCCTGGGTAAGTAGCACTTCTTTGGTCCCAAATTTAA
>PVLC010049792.1:0-10312 GCA_004027655.1 Graphiurus murinus | reverse complement strand
AACTCAAGGCAGTTTATATGAGATGTAGTGTGATGTCCTTACTAGCTTCAGTTCCCTTTGATGACAATGACATTATTATTCCTAATTATTTGCATTGATAACAGCAATTATTTCATTGATTCACCATCTACCAGACCCTATATCCCATTCTTTCTATACATAAACCTCACAAAAAGCCTATGAGTTAGACAGTCCCTACTACCACCACTTTCCAGATGGGGAAATTGACCCTTGGGGAAATTAAGTAATTTGGTCAAGGTCCCACGACTAATATGTGGAAAGACTGGAATATAGACCCTGTCTTACCAACCACACTCTGAAACCCATTAATCTTCTTGACATATGCCACCAGTCATGCAGTCAGTATGTGGGGAGTCTAGGCATAGAGCACGCATAAGCTCAGAAGTATGTGAAAGATCAATACATGGCTACATGAGAAGGAATCCCATATGGCTGGAGAATAACATCTAAGGACGGGTCAGTGGGAAATACGAGGCTGAAGACATAATATGGGGCCAGATTTTGAAGGTGTGGTATATAGCACGAGAGGAGTTTAACTTGTATACTAAAGGCCATTGGAATGCTTTGTGTTTTGCACATTGTGCAAGGCATTGTGATATTTAGATTTTAATTTTGGAAAAATTGTTGCACTGGAGAGAAGAAAAATGGTATATTGAAAGGTTCAGTTGGGGCAGAGTAGGGGCCCGAACTGAGACAATGTCTATTGAGAGAGATAAGCAATGAGCCAGTAGATCTTAAGGAGGCTGTTTCAATGAACTTTTGGGTTGATTGCATGTGGGAGGCTAGGAATAAAGGAACCTAGGGTAACTCCCAGGTTTTCTTTTTTTTATTATTGCTTTTTTTAATATAATTATTGGTGCATTGTAATCATACATCTTTATTAGGTACAAGCTGATAAAGGCATACATGCACACATTTCTCATTGAACCCCTTCCTCAATTACCACCCCACTCCCTCCTCCTCCCTCCTTCTCAAGTTCAGTTTAGTGATTGACCTTGATATATTTGTGAAAATACATCATGTGCATTAGGGTGCCCCCCCCACCCCGTCCATCCCCTTCGGTTAAGTCAACTTCTTTGTTTATCGAGGGTCTCTCCTTTTTCATCTGGAGTCCCTCTTATGCCCCATCTTCTCCCTAGCATCTGCATATTAGGGAGAATGTATGCATTTTTACTCTTTGTGACTAGCTAATCTCACTTAACATAATGTTTTCCAGTTGCATCCATTTCCCTGCAAATAACATGATTTTGTTCTTCTTTACAGCTAAGTAAAATTCCATTGTGTACATATCCCAAAGATTTGTAATCCATTCATCTGTCGATGGACATCTTGGCTGCTTCCATAGTTTGGCAATTGTGAATTGTGCAGCTATAAACATAGATATACATGCGTTGATCTGATAGTTTGGTCTCCATTCTTTTGGGTAGATACTCAGAAGTGGTATTGCTGGATCGTATAGTAGGTTCATTCCCATTCGTCTGAGGATCCTCCATACTGTTTTCCAAAGGGTTTGCAATCTCACCAACAAGGTATTAGGGTTCCCACTTCTCCACACCCTCGCCAGCATTTGTTGTTGTTCGTGTTTTTTAAGGTTGCCATTCTGATTGGAGTTAGGTGAAATCTCAGGGTAGTTTTGATTTGCATCTTTCTGATTGCTAATGATGTGGAACATTTCCTCATACATTTATTGTCCATTTGTATTTCTTCTTCTGTGAAGTGTCTATTGAGATCCTTTGCCCATTTTTATTGGGTTATTTGTTTTCTTAGCTGTGATTTTCTTGAGTTCTCTGTAAATCCTAGATATTAGACCTCTGTCAGAAGAGTAGCCGGCAAAAATTTTCTCCCACTCTATGGGTTCTCTGTTGAGGTTCTTGATAGTTTCCTTTGCTGCATAGAAACTCTACAGTTTAATGCAATCCCATGTATTGATCTTCCTTTGAGTTTCTTGTGCTTTGGGGGTCTTGTTGAGAAAGTTTTTACCTGTGCCTATGTGTTGGTCCTATGCCCTCTTCAAGTGGCTGCAAGGTCTCTGGTCTGACTTCTAGGTCTTTGATCCACCGTGAGTTGACTCTTGTGCAGAGTGAGAAAGTGGGGTTTATTTCCATTTTTCTGCATATGGTTAACCAGTTTTACCAAGACCATTTGTTAAAGAGGTTATCTTTTTTCCGGTGTATATTTTTGGCTCCTTTGTCAAAAATCAATTGACTGTAAACACATGGGTCTGTTTCTAAGTCTTCTGTTCTGCTCCATTGGTCTATGTGTCTGTTTTTGTGCCGATACCATGCTGTTTTTATTACTGTAGCTTTGTAGTAGAGTTTGAAGTCAGGTATTGTGATACCTCCTGCATGGTTCTTGTTGATAAGAACTACTTTGACTATCCTGGGCATTTTGTTGTTCTGCATGAATTTAAGGACTGATCTTATATGTCTGTGAGGAGTGACCTTGGTAATTTCATGGGTATTGCATTGAATCTGTAGATCACTTTTGGGACGATGGCCATTTTGATGATATTTATTCTGTCTATTCAAGAGCATGGTAGATCTTTCCATCTTCTAATGTCTTCATCAATTTCTTTTTTCAACTTATTGTGTTTTACTTCTTTGGTTAGGTTTATCCCTAAGTATTTTATTTTTTGGTGTGCTATTGTGAGTGGAATTGTTTTCTGGATTTCTTTTTCAGTGGATTTATGATTGGCATACAGGAAAGCTTCTGATTTTTTAAGATTGATTTTGTATTCAAATACTTTGCTGAATTTGTTGATCAGTTCTATAAGTTTTTTGGTTGACTTTGTTGGGTCTTCTAAGTATAGTATCATGTCATCTGCAAAAAGGGATAGTTTTAGTTCTTCTTTCCCTATTTTTTACCCCTTTGATTTCCTTCTCTTGCCTTATTGCTCTGGCTAGAGTCTCAAGTACTATATTGAACAGAAGGGGTGAAAATGGACATCCTTGTCATGTTCCTGTTTTTAGTGGGAACTCTTACAGTTTTTCTCCACTTAATATGATGCTGGCTGTGGGCCTATTGTATATTCCCTCTATGATGTTGAGGTATGTTCCTTTTATTCCAATTCTCTGCAGTTGTTTTAGCATGAATGAGTGTTGGATTTTGCTTTTTCAGCATCAATTGAGATGATCATGTGATTTTCGTCTTTGATTCTGTTTATGTGATGAACTACGTGGATTGTTTTTCATATGTTGAGCCAGCCTTGCGTCCCTGGGATGAACCTGACTTGGTCATAGTGTATAATTTTCTTGATGTGGTTTTCAATGTGCATTGCTAGTATCTTGTTTAGCAGTTTCGCATCACTTATATAGGCCTATAGTTTTCTTTTCTTGAGTTCTCATTATTTGTTTTCGGTATTAATGTGATTTTGGCTTCATAGAATGTGTTTGGGAGAATCCTGTTTCTCTCTATTTCATGGAATAGTTTGAGGAGTATTGGGATTAGCTCTTCTATAAATGTTTTATAAAATTCACTTGGAAAACCATCTGGCCCTGGGCTTTTGTTTGATGGTAAACTCTTTATTGCTGTTTCTATCTCTTTGATTGCTATTAGTCAGTTTAAGTTTTCTATATCTTTTTGACTCAATTTAGGAAGGTTATATGTGTCTAGAAATTTGTCAATTTCTTCTAGATTTTTCATTGTGTTGGAGTATACTTTTTCAAAATTGTTTCTGATGATCCTCTGTATTTCTATACTGTCGGTGGTAATATCACCTTTTTCATCTCTTATTTTGGTAATTTGGGTTGACTCGCTCTTTCTTTTGGTTAGGTTAGCCAATGGTTTATCTATCTTGTTTATTTTTCCAAGAAACCAGCTTTTGGTTTTGCTGATTTTCTGTATTTTCTTTTATTCTCTACTTCCTTAACTTCTGCTCTGATTTTCATAATTTCCTGTCTTCTACTAGCTTTGGGGTTTGACTGTTCTTGTTTTTCACATGCTTTGAGCTGTGCCATTAGGTTATTTATTTGGTGATTTTCTCTTCTTATGTGGGCACTCAGTGCTATAAATTTTCCTCTTAGTACTGCCTTCAAAGTATCCCAGAGGTTTTGATATGTTGTGTCTCTGTTTTCATTGGTTTCTAGGAATTTTTTAATCTTATCCCCTTACTTCTTCTATGGCCCAATTGTCATTCAGCAATATGGTGTTCAGTCTCCATGTGTTTACATGGTTATTCTGGGTCTTCTTAGAGTTGATTTCTAGTTTCACTCCATTGTAGTCTGAAAAGATGCAGGGAATTATGTTACATTTTTTGAATTTTCCAGTGCTCACTTTGTGGCCCAGAATGTGATCTGTTTTGGAGAAGGTTCCATGTGCACCTGAGAAAAATGTGAATTCAGCTGTAGTTAGGTGAAAGAGTCTATATGTGTTTAATAGGTCCATTTGGTTTATGGTATTCTTTATGTCTGAGGCATCTCTACTGACCTTTTGTTTAGAAGATTGGTCTAGAGATGTGAGAGGAGAATTGAAGTCTCCCAGTATTAGTGTATTGGGATATATGTGTGTCTTTATATCATACAGAGTTTGTTTTATGAAAGTGGCTGCACCTATGTTTGGGGCATATATGTTGATAATTGTTATTTCCTCTTGCTGGATTGTTCCTTTTATAGTAAAAAATGACCTGCTTTGTCTCTTCTGATAAGCTTAGGCTTGAAGTCTAATTTATCTGATATGGTTGCTACTCCTGCTTGTCTTCGAGTTCCATTGGCATGGATTACCTTATTCCAGCCCTTCACCTTTAGTTTGTGGGAATCTTTGCTTGTAAGGTGTGTTTCTTGCAGGCAGCATATAGATGGATTCTGGGTTTTAATCCATTTTGCCACCTTGTGCCTTTTTATTGGGGAGTTGAGACGATTGATATTCAGTGTGATTATTGAGAGATGATTTTTAATTCCTAACATTTTGAGTTTTGACTTCTGTTTTTGCTGGAGTTTATTCTTCGGGAGGTCTGGAGTGATTCTAATTGGTTTGCCTCTAAATGAGCCTTGTAATTTTACTTTTGTTGCCTTTAGATCTCTCCTTAGCCTCTACATTAGTCAACTTGATTGTTTTGTGGCATGGTGAACCTCTTCTTTGGTCTTGTCTTGAGGGATTTCTGTTTATTTCCTGTACCTGTGTGTCAACTTCTCTTTCTATGTTTGGAAAATTCTCTGATATTACTTCTTTGAAAAGATTGTTTTTTCCATAAATTTCAACTTCTAATCCCTCTTCTATGCCTATTATTCTTAGGTTGGTTATTTTAAAATTAGCCCAGATCTCATCAATGTCCAGTTCATACTGTCGAATTTTTTTTCTAAATTGTGTACTATGGATTCATTTTTGGAATGGTCAACTTCTAAGAGTGATATTCTATTTTCCATGTGGTCTAATCTACTGTTTGTAGTTTGTATTGATGCCTTCACTTCAGTTATTGCATCTTTCACATCCTTCACTTCCTTCAAGGTTTCTCTTTGATTCCTGTTCAGGATGTCAGATTCTTTGTTTATTTCTTCCTTTATTTCTTTCCAACTCTCCCTATATTCTTTCCAAAAATCCTGTATTGTTTCTAATATTAAAGATCTGAATTGTTTTTCTGGTAGTCTCTGTCATTCTGGGTTGGTGAGATCTGTTATTGTGGGGTTGTTGTGGCTTTTTTCTTTGCTATTTTTCCTTCCCATGGTTCCTCTGTTCTTAAATTTATATCTTTACTGTTCTTGCAAGTTTTCTCTTCCAATCTCTGCAGTAGGGGTTTAGAGGTGTCTGCTGGTATATACAGGGACAGGTTATGTTCAGTGGTAAGAGTTGGGTGAGAAGTCACAGTGATGAATGCAAGAATAGGGTAAAGTAGAGGGTATGGTCCAGCAGAATAAGAGGTTGAGTGTGTTGAGGTGATATATTGTAAAGATTAGAGATGGTAGTCAATGTAGAGTTTTGAGTGTGGTAGTGTGAGATGGTCTTGATATGAACCATGGAAAAAGGAAAAAGAAAAGAGAGGAGGAAAAGAATATAGATGAGAGAGAGGGAGGGAAGCTTGTAAAAGGGATATGGAGGAGATTCAACAAACTAAGCAAGAAATAACAAAACAACCAATCATCCAGTCAAACATAAATAAATCAAGGCAATACAAAGTGAATACAGAGTTAAAACAGATAAAACATAACACACACACACACACACAAAAAAAATCCCAAAACCAAAAAGCAACAACAAGAAGCAAAAACAAAAACCCTACTAGTTCGTAAGTATAGAGCTTAAAATTTCAAGTGTGTCTCTGGCATTTTTATTTGCTCTGTCAGTGCAGGCAGGGGGTTCTGCTGATGTCTCTCCTGCTGCGAGCTTTTGTCTCTGAGCTCTCCACAGGGCCTGTCTGAGTCTCTCTCTCTCTCTGCCTTTGCTAGTGGGAGGAGTGCATCTAAATGCTGGGGATTACCAGAGTGCCTGGAAATTCTCTAGGCCCTGTGTGTACTGGGTCCCTCCTGCAGTTCTGCTCCTATCCAATCACTAGGAGGGCAGGTAACTGAGTCTGTCCTTGCATAGGGGTCCTTGCGCCCCATGGGTGCAATCCAACTTACAGATCCCTGCTGCTCTGGCTCCAGTGGGAGGGGTGAGCTGAGTTTCCTCACTGCAGGCTTAAGATGGTTGTCCCAGGTGTTCTTGATCACTGTTAATCCTGTGGGAATATGCCACCTGATCAGGGTGTGGAGTTCGGTAGTCACCTACTCCACCTCTGGTCGCTGGGGGCGCAGGAGGTCATTGAGGATCTTGGTGCTAATAGACCCCACTCTGGACAGCAGGCAAGATGGTGGCTGGCAAGATGGCGACCGCCGATTTGCGGAGGGCATCACTGCTGTGCATGTGCTCTGGCTCCTTTGTTCTCCCTGGGTTTCTTTTGAGCTGCTTTTGTTGCTTTATTCAGTTTTGTTTTTTGTTTTTGTGTTTTGCTACTTTGCTTTTCTTTCCTTCCATCAAGAAACTGCTTTTGCCGTAGTTTTGATTCAAGCTCTGCGGTGCAGTTGATCGCAGCTCCGACTCTGGAGGGAAAGGTGAGCTGAGGTGGTCCTGCGGGGACTCACGCTGGTCGTCCCGCGCATTCCAGTCACTGTGGAAGGTGAGGGGATCTGCCATCTGGTTAGGATGTGGATTTCTGGAGCCGCTTACTCCATGTCTAGTCGCAGGACCTGCAGAGGTGTTAGTGGACCCCCGTGTCAGGCCAGCTGCCATGGTTCCGTGGCTTGCGCTGCTGGGGCACAGTTGGACTCCTTTGCTCTCCCTGGTCTCTTTAGTTATAATTCAAATTTTGCTTTTTTGTTGCTTTTTTTTTTCTTCCATCAAGAAGCTGCTTTTATGGCAGATTTGATTCGAGCTCACAGCGCCTGAGGGGAGGTGTTTCACTCAGACACCATCTTGAATCGATCTCCTCCCAGGTTTTCAAGTTGGGCAAAAAGAGACATTGTTTCACAGCAAAGTAAAGTGGGAAACTGATAGGTTCAATTTGAAACATGTGAGTTTGGGAAGTTTATTTCTTTAATATTAGTAACGAGCAAAAAGAACATGATCTAGCTTTCAGTATAGCAAACCCAGGAGCCTTGTGTGTATCCTTGAATAACTACAATATCACTAGGTATCATTTATGTTCTATTTTCAGAAAATGTCCACATCTGTAAAATAACGTCTAGTGTTTTAAAATGTATGAGCAAGTACACCCATGATTAACAAAGTGGTTTTGTAATATAAAAAAACAACTCAGCCTAATTTAAATGAAAACAAGTAGAAAGTTAAATCTAATGATGCCGTGCACCCCTCAAAGATCCACAGCAAGAGAAATGCATTTTGTCATAGTGGGGTGGCAGTGAAGTGTTCAAAAGCACCGTAAAAGTAGAATTCTCCAAAAAGTAATGCAGGTGTCTAGGTCAAATGCAAATAAAGAGGTATGCAAATTGAGCTATACTTGACTACAAAATCAGATGCTTAAAAAACATTTCAGGAAAGTGAAGTTTTAGTCTCACAAAATTCACCCGGTCCTCATTATAATATGTTTCCCATTTGTGCCATTCATTTGAGGCACTAAATGCATGCTGGGGCTCTAGTTAAGTAGATTTAGAAGCTGATTATGCTGCATTAAATGTATTCACTTCAATTTTAGCAAGATCTTTTTTCCTTAAAAGGATTACTAAACCAAAAAAAAAAAAAAAAAAGAGAGAGAGAAAGTAAGATAGAAAATAAAATACCCTTTGGAGATGTTGTAACAAGATTACAAAATAGAATGGCTTCATGATATCATGTAAGAACATACATTCCCACTTATCTGGTTTAAATAACTGAAGAAGACATTTTGGTTTTGTTAATTGCGTTTACTGGGCACTTGACACATTCTGTACACATAATTAGTTCATCCCCTGAGAATGCATTTCTTTTGAAATACCTACTTTTGTTATGATTTTATACTTTTTTTTCTTTGAGAATAAATAAGATGGTCAAAATTTATGAAAAATATCAGGATGGACACTCTTGTAAGTATGGAATACTTGGTTCTAATCTCGATTCTGCCATTAAGAATGGAAGTCACCAGCCGGGAGTGGTGGCGCACGCTTGTAATCCCAGCATTCGGGAGGCTGAGACCGGAGGATCTGGGTTCGCAGCCAGCCTCAGCTACCTAGCGAGGCACTCTGCAACTTAGTGAGACTCAGTTTCAAAATAAAGAATAAAAAATAGGGCTGGGGGTGTAGCTCGGAGGTAGAATGCCCCTGGGTTCAATCCCCAGTACCGCAAAAAAAAAAAAAGAATGGAAGTCACCAACCATGGCTCTTAATTACCTGATCTCTAACATGACTTATACTGTATCATCTGTAAGTCCCTCATAGGTCCAAGAATTATGATTTTTGGAAAAAGTAGTTGGATGCAATTTTTTAATCCCACTCTCAATTGGTTTGTATTTAAGTTTTTGGGGAAATGCAATGATTGGCATTACAAAATATTCATATGAATTAGTATTTATAGGAAAATTATATTGTATCCTAGTTGACTAATATTCAACAATTCATAACAGAGTAAATTACCTTTGTTTCTAAATGAGTCCAGAAGAAAAATAGCAGTAGAAAATGACTGACAAGAAGGAGAATTTCAACCATGTTTCAGCTCTATAATGGTTTTGTGTGGCATAAATAACCTGGCTGATGTTTTCTGAGGTATGCATTTTCAATGGTATACTTTCTAAAATTGAAAGGTAGTACAGCATACTCTCTTAAGTTAGATTCAAAACTATCAGCTTGCATACATGATGAATTTTTATATTCAAAAAAGAACACAAGAGAATTTGTATCAATGGCCTACAGATTTAAAAATTAAAACTATTTATTATAGTAGTGATAGTATTACATAGTATGCTGTGTCCTATTTTATAAAATTGTTTAGCTTATAAAGTCAGTTATAATAATTGCAAAATGGAAAACTTCATACCTGCCATGTTGCAAAGGAAGGAATTCTAGTGTAGACAGGACAAGAAACTTGCCCAACTCAGTATTGTTCATAAACAGTCATCCCAAGATTCTGTTGATTTTCTCATTCTTGAATAATTTATTTCTGGGAACTGTGATAGTTCCAATTTTCTTTTTCTTCATTCTTTTCTTCAGGAACAATTTAATTAACTTTTAATTTATATCTGGCTGTTTCTCCATATTTCCTGACACTTTTCTATATTTTTTCTTGTGTTTGTTTTTAAAGACTTCCTTCCAACCTCTGTTGACTATTTTTAGTTTCAGCAAAGAATTTTTAATTTTTTTAATTTAATTTTATTTTTTGTACACTGTAGGCTGAATTCAGGAGCATTCTACTCCCGAGCTACACTCCCAGCCCTATTTTGTTTTTAATTTTGAAACAGGGTCCTGCTAAGTTGTTGAAGGCCTTTCTAAATTGCTGAGGCTGTCCTCAAACCTGTGATCCTCCTGCCTCAGCTTCCCAACTACTGGGATTAAATCAGGCATGCACCATCACATCTGGCTTCAGCAAAAATATTAAATGTACTGAAGTTCTTTCTTGTTTTCTGGTAGCTCATTTTTAATAGCTTTCTGATTTTGTTTTCCAAATACAAAATTTCCTTGAGTGTTTATAAATATTGATTAGATGTTTTTAAGTTCTCCTCTGTTACTGAATTACCTCATTTCCCTTTTGATTAGTTTTTCCCATTTGTGTGGATTATTTTCTCAAATGCCAGATGATCCTTGGTTATCCTTTCACATTTAAAAATCAAGCAAGAGAAGGGCTTACTGAGAGCTCTCTAGACTTGGGTGGAGTTGAGTACAAATGTGCATGGGCT
>PVLC010049791.1:0-10335 GCA_004027655.1 Graphiurus murinus | reverse complement strand
CCCCTAGACTCTGAATATATCATCTCACTCTTCTCTGGCCTGTAAACCTTTTGCTGAGAAATTTGATGATAGTCTTATGGAATTTCCCTTGTGTGTGTCAAGTTGGTTTTCTCTTGCTGCTTTTTTTTTTTTTTTTTTTTTGAGGGGGGGGGAATAATGGAGATTGAACCCAGGGCATTCTACCTCCAAGCTATACCCCCAGACAGTTTTATTTTTTATTTTGAAATAGTCTCACTAAGTTGATGAGGCTGTCCTTGAACCTGCAATCCTCTTGTCTCAGCTTCCCAAGTACTGGGATTACAGGTGTGCACCACTGTACCTGGCTCTCTTGCTGCTTTTAAGATCTCTCTTTGCTTTGACTTGATACTTTGACTATAATGTTTCTCAGTATGAACTTCTTTGGTTTCATCCGGCTTGGACACCTTTGGGCTTCTTGAATGGGGATACCTATTTCCTCCGCCAGATTTGGAGAGTTTTCAGTCATTGTTTTTAGAAATTAACTGTATGTCCCTTTCTATCGCTTCTTCTTCTGAGATTTCTATAATGCATTTTTTTTTTCGTTAATTTGTTGATGTCCTATAAATTCCATAGCTTTTCTTCACACTTTTTCATTCTTTTAAAAATTTAACTCTGACTAGATAATTTCAAATGACTTGTCTTTGAATTCAATGATTCTTTCTTCTGCTCTTTTGAGTCTACTATTGAACCCCACTAGTGAGTTTTTTAGTTCCATTATTGTATCTTTAAGCTCCAAAATATCTTGGTTTTAAAAATATTTTCTCTGTGTTGAAATTCTTATTTTGTTCATGTATCATTTTTCTGAGCACATTGAGGGTTTTAACGGTGATTCTTTTAATTCTTTTTTTTTTCATTTTCTTTTTTTTAAATTAATTTATTTGTTTTTTCAGCACGGATTTTTTTATACATTTCTTGAGTACAACAGGGTTATATGACATTTATGACATATCAATCATTGTCAGATCACAAATAGCACCACTTCTTCGTTTTACACGTATAGCCCACATTCTTAACATAGCCTGGTAAAGCAAACTTTCTAGAGTCATAAAACCATACTCCTTTAGGGTCATATATTTACTTTCTAAGAAGCAGGAGGGTCTTTCATCTATGCATCCTAGGGGCAATCTCCAGACTTCGAGACGCCAATGTAGCCATAGCAGAAGAGTCAGTATAATTGCTCATATATGCAGATAGCAACTGCCAGGGGGGAAAGGGCCCAGCTGGGCTCCCACAACTTCCCCCATTTTTTTAAAAACTTTTTTTTAAAATGCATGAAGGACTGTGCCTGTCTTTGGTCGTTTCCTACCAGGCGCTAATCTTACCCGTCATGGGGTCTCGATGAGTCATTCAATGAGCCCTGTCTTAGATTGATTTGCCCAGAGAAAATTGAACCCATCATTGACTACCAGACCCTGTGCGAGGCAGTGCTTGCATATCTGTGGAATTGGTTTCTGGGGCTTAATTTTATTTCTTAATTTTGGCCAATTTCCCTGCGTTTTCATGTTCCTCAACACTTTGTGTTCATGTTAGTCAGTTTTAAAAAAAGGAAGGAAGAGAAAGAAAGAAAACCTCTTTATGGGTTTGCATACCCCCAAAGATGAAGACCTTCACCATTCAGCCCAGCTAGAGATTCTGGAGGTCTCTCTGACATTTTCCTTGGATGTGTCTTCTCTGGGTTTGTGCGTATAGACACCTCATTAAAAGGATTGCAACTTTTTTTCCAGAGTTCATAATCTCCTGCTCCCTCCGGTGTCTGTCTACTGTACCACAGGTCCTCTGTATCTGCAGTGTACTGCCTAGATTTTTGTTTCCAGCAGCCCCAGAAATCCAGGATATGTGGGGTCCTGTAGTGCTCTAACACAAATGAGACAGAAACCAGTCCCTAGAGCAGCCCCTCAAAAAAAAAAAAAGTCTGAAAGCTGGAAGTGTTTTGGAGTCTTCTCTTTCCTTCTCCAGGGAGAAGCTGGGGCTGGCAGTTTTCTCAGTTGTGCCACATTTAACCCTGTAATTATGACTAGAGGATGCTTCACATTTTCCTTCCAGCTCTGATGTGCTGGTTTCCTGCTGGCCTGGGATACAGGAGCCTTTCAATTGGAAGGAAATGGAATTGGCCTATGTAATGTTGTTGAACTGATATTCTGCAGGGGAAAGAGAATCCCAGGCCTCTATTACATCTTGCTGATGTCGCTTTCTAATCAGCAATTTAAAGTTATTAAAAATTTTTTTTCTTTGAAACAGGGTCTCACTAGGTTGCTGAGCGTCTCGCTAAGTTGCTGAGACTGGCCTTGAACCTGTGATTGTCCTGTCTCAGTCTCCCAAGTACGGGGATTATAGGTGTGTGCTACCACACCAGCCTTCACTTAAATATAAAGTAATTGCTAATAAAGAATGTCTGCTGTTTATTATTTATTTTCTTTTTTTGCGGTACTGGGAATTGAACTCAAGGGCATTCTACCTCTGAGCCATACCCCCAGCCCTATTTTTTATTCTTTATTTTGAAACAGAGTCTCACTAAGTTGCGGAGGGCCTCACTAGGCAGCTGAGGCTGGCCGCGAACCTGGATCCTCCTGTCTCAGCCTCCCAAATGCTGGGATTACAAGTGTGTGCCACCATGCTGGCTCTATGTTATTTGTTTTCTATTTATCTTATGTCTACTTTGTTCTTAAATTCTTCTATGACTGCTTTTTTGTGCATACTTCATTTTTTTCCTAACATACAATTTTGATTCCATTTTAGTTTACTTTTCTACATGTTAAGAGTTATTTTCTTCGGCACTGGCCACTCCAAGCTGGTAACCCTACACGGTTATTGCACATTTTTGAGGCTGTAGCCATCCCCTAGATCTCTAGATCAATTTGACACACAGAAAGATGATCTACACCACCTTCTTCCCTGCATGATAGAAATGGATGATTGATTGACAGCACAGAAGGAACAACTGGTTTACTCCTTGAGGACACCTGAAGCCCACAGCGCTGTGGGGACAGAGAGGGAGCCATAAGATCTAGGAAGAAACTGGCCATCCATCAGAACATGTTGTTCTCCTCTTCCACATAGCTCCTGGCAAGAGGGTGTGCAGTTCTTACAGTACGCTTTGCTTCCTCCAGGTCCAACTGGCTCCTGCGTGGATTCCTCCCCGGGGCACGAGGCAGGGCTACTGGCTGGCGTTGTCCTGGCCAGGCTCACGAGGCTGTGAGTCTTCACCCCTCCTCTGCCTGTGAGCGTGGGCTGGCTCTCCCAGAGCTGTTTGCTGCACATGCCGGCTTTCTCCATGGCCGTGCCACTTCTCTGATCTGCTGGGGACAGTGCAGTGACTTCTTATGCCTTCTGCGTCCTCCGGTGCCAAGAGTTTATCTCCAGGGGCATGCCTTGGGCTTTCTGCCTCGTTTATTTCCATTTCTTCTGCTTGGTTCTTGTGTCAGTGGCTGAACTCACATGTCCCTGGTTCTAGGTGTTGATCTCCTCATTACTAAATGATTTATGGCCATTTCTGTTCCCTTTCCTCTTCAGAGGCAGAGAAAACGTGGGATTTCACTGCTGTATCAGTCTTACCTGTCATCTTGAGTCAAAGAGCCAGGGCCTCCTCCCGTAACTCCTTTTTCTTCCCTTTTTTATTTTTAGTTGCTACAATTCATATACCATTAAATTTATCATTTTCAGGTGTACAGTTTAGTGGTTTTAAATATATCCACAAGGTTGTAAAATCACCACCACTATCTCTTCCAGAACATTTTCATCACCTTTTCAAGAGTCTCTGTAAAGAAAAAAAAAGGGGGGCTGGAGGTGTAGCTCATTGGGAGAGCCTCCCTGGGTTTGGTCCCCAGTGCCACAGGGGGAAAGAAGGAAGAAGGAAGGGAGAGAGGAAGGGAGGGAGGGAGGAAAAGGGAAGGAAGGAAGGAAGGAAGGAAGGAAGGAAGGAAGGAAGGAAGGAAGGAAGGAAGGAAATTTTGTATCCATTAGCAATCACTCCCTCTCCCTACCCAACCCCTGGCAAATCTACTTCCTGTGTCTATGAATTTACTTATTCTGAATACTTTATGTAATATGTGACCTTTGGTATCTGGCCTCTTTCCCTTATTTTAGTTTTCAAGGTTTATTCAGGTTGTACTACTCATCAGTACTTCCTTTTTTTAAATGACATACTATTCAGTTTTATAGCTATATCATGTTGGGGTGTGTGTGTGTGTAGTACTGGGGATCAAACCTAGGGGCATTCTGCCTCTGAGCTAAACCCCCAGGCCTTTTAAATGTTTTATTTTTTGTTTTGAAACAGGGTAGACAGTGTAGGTAGAACATCCCCCCCCCCCTTAATCTGCTGTTTCTGAGTGTAATAGGAAATTCTCTGTGCAAAATTCATCTCCTTAACCCACCCCTCCCCCAACATACCCAACAGGCTTCTGACAAACCCGAACTTGAGGCCCAGTAGGCTGTTGGGGTCTCGGCCTTACCAGCCCATTGGTCCTCCTGATTATACACTCCAGGCAAAGCCGGGAAGGGCTGGGGTGAAGAGTTACGGCCTTGGAGGCCGACCTGCTCCTGTGATAACAAGTAAGACGGGCAGTGGGAATGAGGACTCCAACAATCAAACTAGAACACGTCCACTTAGGCGATGGAAGACAGGTGCAGAGATTCATCTTCCCTGGGTCCCTCCTTGGGGGAAGGACGGACACCAAAGGAGCTCACTCCACCGTGTTCTGCCTCCTGTTCCCCAGCAGCTCCTGGAGAACCCGCCATTGCGTCTAGCAAGGACTCGGGAGTGCACGAGGAGGCGCCCAAGGGCCCAACGGTCGGTCCCAGGCAGCTCCATTGCCCGCAGGTTTGGGAGCAAGTGTCTGGTTGTGGCTGGGGTGACTGCTTTGCGCATCCTGCCTGGAGAAAGAACACAACTTCCTCCTAGGATGGCGGGCCCTCTCAGGAAGTGTTGCCTGCCGTTTTGGTTTGATCGGTGCCCTTCTTGAACCCTTTCCTGGAGTGACTGTGCGTGCCTTCTGTCCTGTTCTGAAGAATTATTTTTATATGGTTTTATTGGTGCATTATCATCTCACATATATATTTTTTTAACAATCCATTTCCAAGATGTGCTACAGCCTTCTGTAAATAAGTAACCAAACGAATGTGCTGGATTGAGCGCCCTGGCATCTCGTACTTCTTTGTTTGGGATGCCCACGGGCCCATCTCAGGACCGCATGGCTGGAAACTCAGCTGACTACACAATTCACGGCCTCCGTGCGTGTCTATGAGGCTGGCCAAGGGACAGAGCTGTCTGAATGTCCAGTTCACTGGTCCCTTTCGTGTCTTTCCACTTCTCTGGGCCAACTGCTCTTTTTTAAAATATAATTATCGGCACATATTAATTGTATAAATTATTGGGATTCATATCCATCATCCCTACTCTTATCTTCTCCCTCACTCCCTGACCCTTTTCCAGTCCCTTATTGTTCCTCTTCTACTTTCAGACCTTTAATATATATATATATATATATATATATATATATATATATATATATTTCCACATATGAAAGAAAACATATGATATGTGTCTTTCTGTGTGTGTTTGGCTTATTTTACTTAATGTGATGTTCTTCAGTTCTATCCATTTTTCTGCCAACGACACAATTTCATCCTTCTTTATGCCTGAGTTGTGCATGCGTGCATGTGTGTGTGTGTGTGTGTGTGTGTGTGTGTGTGCGTACTGTATTTTCTTCTGTTCATCCATTGACAGTGTGACAATTGGTCATGTGCTAATATTGGCCAAACAACCTCTTCTCTCCTTTCCTCCCCTGGTGACCCAGACATGGAAGGGATATGATCCTGAAGTAGGGTGCCCAACAGGACCACCCTTTCCCTCCCTAGTGCTTCTTTAGGAGGTACTTAACTTTTTGTTCATCTCTACTTTTTGTCCGGAGGAAATAAGCATTTTTAAATTGGAGCATTGTAGTTACACATCACGGTGAGATTCAGAGGGACAGAAACAGACCTGTGCACAGCGCTTAGTGTGTGTTTCCCTCCAGTCCCACCCCGTCCTCTCCCCTCCCCTTAGACAATATTAACATTGATCAAGATAACTTCATCTATGGATAGAAAGTTACTTGAAGTGTTTGCATCATCAGATCTCCCCCTTCACCTTCCTACCTTCTTCCCCAAGCCGCCTTCCATGATTCTCCTAGTGTCCCCCCTGATTTATCTGAAGTCCTCTTTGGTTCCTGGCTTCTCTCTAGCTTCCAAATATGAGTGAAAACATATGACCTTCATTTTCTGTGACTGGCTAAACTCACATAGCATAATATTCTTGGAATAACCATCTTCATTCTAAAGATCTCCCAGTCCTCCCTATCCCTCAAGGTCAAGGCAAAGCCCCTCTCCTGAAGGGTGTTTACCTGAGCCCCTGAGCCCGTGAACCTTTACCCCCTTTTCATTCTTCTGAGCTCTAAGGCACTGACTAGTATACTATTGGGCTCTGGTCTTCTCCTGTCCTCAAGACTTTCCTTGGCCTATAAAGTTGACAGATATGACATTCTGACTCAGCCAGGTCAGAATACCTTGTCCTCCATTCTGGAACAAGACTGGATGCATAGTAGGTGCTCTATAAACTCCTCCCCCAGAGGAAGTTACATTATAAAAATGAAAGTCCAAATAGCAACAACAAATGGCGGAAATTCAGACACAGTCCAGGAAGACAACATGGACAGCAAAGCCTGCCGCACATTATTTGAAGTCCCAGGGTCTGAGTTCTGTTGTCCAAGTGAGACTGCCAGGCAGAGAAAACCAACCTGACAGGAACGAGAGGAGACAGGATGGCAGGAGTCTTCTAGAAGCTCACAGTTCCCCCTGGGAAGCAGGAATCCTGTCTCTAGTGACAGAGTACACAGCACTACTAGGGGAGGTACTGATTCCACTAGACTGAGTGATGTGGAGGCCAGGGTCTTGGGTCGTGGATGGGCAGTTTGCTTGTGAATGAGTACTCAGGTCACAGACTGTCAGGTGTTTACCAAATCTCATTTGAGAATACAATTAGACTACATTTCCCAGCCTCCTTTGCAAATAGGTAGGAGCATAGGACTGCATGATGGGTAATAGAATGCGGTTAAAAAGGACAAACTCTGCTTCTAGGCCCAGCTCTTAAAAGCCTGCTGTCTGAGCCTCCAACTGCCTCCCCCTCCCATGGGCTGGATGTAGAGGGGCTAGAAAAGGAGGCCTGGGGGATGTCAGAGCTACAGGTGGAAGGATCCAGGGCCTCGAGTTGTCATTGACCACCCTTGGTGAAATAAAAATGAGTGCTTATTTTAATTTTTGGTACAGGGGATTGAACCAAGGAGCATTCTACCTCTGAGCTACATCCCCAGCCCTATTTTGTTTTTTATTTGGAAGCAGGGCCTAGCTAAGTTGCTGAAAACCTCACTAAATTACGGAGCCTGTCCTTGAATCTGCGATCCTCCTGTCTCAGCCTCCCGCGTACTGGGATTACAGGCACGCGCCACCACACCTGGCTTATTTCATTAATTTCATGAAATTTTTTAAAATCTCCATATTTCTTTCCTACAGCATTCAAATAACAGAACTAATACATAGGTCTAGTATGGAAGGCAGAATTGGGTCCCTGTGCCCATGGAACAACTGTTGGGGTTTTTGGGGATTAGACAGGGAAAATTAAGTCAGAGGGAAGAAGTAAAAATAAAAAACACCCACAGAGCTCACAGGATGAAATATCAGTTTATTTGGAAAAACTTGGGCCTTCTCACATTGAAGAGATCAAGGAAAGAGGAGAGAGAACTTCAGTTGAAGCAAGCGAGTGTGCCACCAGGGAAGCAGGCAGGCTCTTCCTAGACCTCACAGTCACCCCAGCCCGCACAGTGGTGGGCCAGGGAGAACTATGGCTTTAGCATTGTTTTAAAGGGCTCTCTGGAAGAGAAAAGTTAGGTGGTTAGAAGTCAGGAATGCTGAAGGAAGGACATTCCCCAAATGGCTTAGGCTCCAGATGAGGACAGACATTTCTTCTGTATGTCAGAAGTTACCATCTTTCCACCAATTCTCCCCGAGACAATTGCTGGCTGAGCAGACAGATGGAGACCAGGTCTCCTTGGGTCTGGTTGAGAGAAGGGGATCGGTAATTGTGTCCTTGGACCAAAGAGGGATGTACAAACTAAAGGGTGGCATTTGGGGGGAAGCAGAGAAACCAAGTAAGAGTGGGGGGCAATGTCCAGGCCCCATCTTGGGGTCGTGGTTTATTTCACAGTGAGTGACAGCCTGGATTCAGACAGGAGGCCAGGGTTTAATATTGCTTGGAATTGGGGTGACCACAGTCCTCTATTGGGGTTCATCGCTTCTGAAGAGTGGGTGAAAAGCAGAGATCAAGCTTACCCAGACCCTGGATGCCCCCCCCCCCCAAGCAACTCACTCATTGTCCAGGCAGATCTGTCCACAGTAGGTCCAGCAGCACGTGTGATTGGGCCTTGAACAGCTGTGCACTTTCGTGCACCTTTTCTCACAGAACTTGGACGGGGGCTGTACCCAGCACTGATCAACGGCCGGTTCTTCTTCTGGAATGGAGATGGTAGAAGTCGGTAGAGTCCACCCACTCCAGACTTGAGGAAACCCTTTTCAAGCTGAACGATCCCTTCTGGCACTTGGGCTTCAAGCCACAAATGAAGTCTTTCTCTACCTTCCAAGAAAACCCCTTGTTCACTCTTCGCAAGATGCCATCTTTGTATAATGTGTGTTCCTGGCTTCCACTTGCCACCACAGCACGGCAGGACTCTGGGTCCCAAAGCCAGGACCAGTGAGCCCTGGCATGAATGACACCACGTTTATTCTCGTATCGCCTTAGATTTCAGGGCCTGCTGTGTGTTCTAGCTCCCATTTTCGTACCCAATTTGCAGACTGGGAAAGCTGAGCTAAGCCTACTCTCCTCCCTTTTTATTTTTCCCTGCTGATACCACGGAAGGGCTCGCCCACTTCCTAAATGCCATGTCTTTCACTGTCCCACAACCCTCCTGCTCAGTCCTTCTGTTGTCCCCACCTTCTACACTCATGAAGGACCCCATGTTTGTCTCTTCCTTTTTTTTTTCTTTTATGCTCTGAAAGGTTCTTCCCTTCAAACAAACTGCAAGTGTTAAATGTAATCTTTTTGGTATTCATCAAAAGCTCAATCAGGTAATGCATCTGGGCTCAGCCAGGCATGGTGGAGCATGCTTGGAATCCCAGTACTTGGGATGCTGAGACAGGAGGAGGGCAGGTTCAAGACCAGCCTCAGAAACTTAGCGCAAGACCCTTAGCAATTTAGTCAGACCTAAATTAAAAAAAAAAGAAGAAGAAGGGCTGGGAGTGTGGCATGGAGCTGCAACATGGAGTGCTGTGCTGCACAAACGCGTGTGGGCACATGAACACACAAGAGGATGGCAGGTTCAAGGCCAGCTTCTGCAACTTAGCAAGACCCTTAGCAACTTAGTGAGACCCTGTCTCAAAATAAAAAAATACAAAAGGGCTGGGAGTGTATCATGGAGTGCAGCACATGCATGTGTGCACACAAACACACACCAAAAAAAAGCAAAACAAAACAACAACAACAACAAAAACCAAATCTATCTATCTAGGCTCAAAGGAAAGCTTTGTGTGGTGATTTCTGTACTTGAGCTGATCTGACGTTGGAGAATAGTATTTCCTGAGAATCTATGGAATGTAGACAGAAGCTATGTTCTCTTCCTGATCCTCAGTGTTGCTTTCAGAGCCAAGAGAGGGAGCTGGAAGGGAGCCCAGCTTGGGAACTTCTACGGACTCTTGCTTGGATGTGTCTGCTTAAGGAGGGCTCTGATCACTTAAAGGTGAAAGGCATCCCAGGACCGCACCAAGCGCTGCCCTCCCTGCCACACCTACCCTGCTGGTTGTGGAAGCCCCCCAGCACGGGCAGCGGCCTCAGGACCCCGTGGACCAGCACGGTGAGTGTGAGGAGCCAGAGCTTCATCATCGTCTCTGTGTGTGGGGGTCACGTTCTGGCGGAAGGCAGGTCTTTTCCAAAGGCCGTTACAGGTAGAAGGGGGGTTGAAGAGAATAGAGTAGGAACGAGAGGGGAAGTGCTTGTGAGTCCTTTGTTATTCTTTCTTTGAGTTTACCTTTTCATCCTTGGGTACCCAACAGTATATCAACTCCCAAGCTAGACACCGGCTTCCCAGGCTTCTTTTTTTTTTTTTTTTTTTTTTTTGCGGTACTGGAGATTGAACCCAGGGGCATTCTACCTCCAAGCTATATCCCCAGCCCTATTTTTTATTCTTTATTTTGAAACCGAGTCTCACTAAGTTGCGGAGTGCCTCACTAGGTAGCTGA
>PVLC010049790.1:0-10242 GCA_004027655.1 Graphiurus murinus | reverse complement strand
CCCCCCCCCCGTCATCCAACCCCTTCGGTTAAATCAACTTCTTTGCTTTCGAGGGTCTCTCCTTTTTCATCTGGAGTCCCTCTTATGCCCCATCTTCTCCCTAGCATGCACATATTAGGGAGAACATATGCTTCTTTACTCTTTGTGACTGGCTAATCTCACTTAACATAATGTTTTCCAGTTGCCTCCATTTCCCTGCAAATAACATGATTTTGTTCTTCTTTATGGCTGAGTAAAATTCCATTGTGTACATATCCCATAGTTTTGTAACCCATTTGTCTGTCGATGGACACCTTGGCTGCTTCCATAGTTTGGCTATTGTAAATTGTGCAGCTATAAACATAGATACACATACGTCAGTCTGATAGTTTGGTTTCCATTCTTTTGGGTAGATACCCGGAAGTGGTATTGCTGGATCATATGGTAGGTTCATGCCCATTCGTCTGAGGATCTTCCATACTTTTTTCCAAAGTGGTTGCACTAGTTTGCAATCCCACCAACAGTGTATTAGAGTTACCACTTCTCCACATCCTCGCCAGCAGTTGTTGTTGTTCATGTTTTTTATGATTATAACTGTGTATAAATCTTGTTGTGAGCATATGTTTTCAGTTCTCTTGAGTAAGTAGCTATGAATGGACATGCTGAGTCATATTGTGTTTGTTTAATTTAAGAAAAACCTCCCTGATGATTTTTCAAAATATTTTTTTTTATCATTTTATGCTCTCCAAAGCAAATTTTGAGATTTCCAGTTGTTTCACATTCTCTTCAAATTTGATATGTTTTAATTTTAGCCTTTCTGATATCTTGTAATATTCCATTCTAGTTTTAATTTCTCTAATGACTACTGGTGTGAAAGATCTTCTATATGCATATGTTTTTGTGCATCTTTTTTGGAGAAGAGTGTACTCAAATCTTTTGCCCATTAGGTAGTTGATAATCTTATTTTTGAGTTATTTACATGTTCTGAATACAAATGTCTCTTTCGAACTATGTATCTTGCAATTTTTTTCTTCCAATAACCTGATTTTATTAGTGGTCCTTTTGAAGAGCTGAAAATTTTGATCTTGATAAAGTCTAATTTATTTAAAATTTGATAGTGATTTTTATGTCTTCTCTTGGAAATTTAATACTGATAAATATTTTCAATATGTTATTCTAGAAATGTTATAATTTTAACTTTGATTTTTAGTAATTGATTCATTTAAAGTGAAGTTTTATGTATGATATGGGATATGTATATATAATGATTTTTAGCATACTTTACCAAAAGACTAGTCTCTTCTTCTTGAAATATTTTGGTGCTGGGATTAAAACACAATTAATTATATATTTGTGATATTATTTCTGGAAACTTAATTCTGTTCCATTGAGCTACATGTCCACATTTGCTAGGATTTTGTTTGATATTACATTAAATCTATAAATAAATTTAAGAAATTGACATCCAAACTTGTCTTCTCATCAGAGAACATTATATATTAAGATCTTTGATTTTTCAGAAATTGTAGTTCTTAGTGTATAGTTCTTTGATATCTTTCACTAAATTCATTTTTAATTTTGTTTTGGAGTGATATTTTTCAGATTTTTAAAATTTATTTTTTCTAATTTTGTGACTAATATATGTTCCTTTTACAAGCCTTAACAGATTTCTTAGAAATTCCATATAGAGAAACAGGCCACTCTTTGAATCAGGAGAGTTTAAATTCCTATATTTAATTCTTTTGTTCACTGATATTTTCTCTACATTTTAAAATCTGCTTTGCTCTGAATTCCATGTTTCATTTTTTTAACATTCTGTCTCTAGAACTTATATTTAAGTTTATCTTTCAGTTCTCTAACAGTATGATGCCCATTTTTCTTTACAGCCTTAAGAGTATTTATAATCTTTATCATAGCTGTTTTACCATTGCTACTGTCACATAAGTCATTTCTAATATGTTTTGGTCTGTTTCTATGGAATGCTTTTATATTGATGTACTTTATATGTTCCTATTTACCCATCTGCCTATTTTTAAGAAATGTTAATTGGCTATTGTTGAAGGCTGGATTTAATTGAATTTCTTTAAAGAATTTTGAAACACACCAAGTATTATATGCATGTATGTTTGTGTCACTTTGAACCTCACTATGATGTATAATTACAATGCACCAATAGAAGTATTTAAAAAGTTTTTGAAGTTGGTTTCAAATGAATTTCAAAAATTAAGGCTTGTTTTAATATTTGTTATTAGAAGTCCAGAGTAATGTGCCCCACTGATAAAGTGGTGCCCATCTGTTAACTCTATCCATTCCCTATTGGTTGGAGCCTTTCTACTCCGAGTAATGGAATTATAAATTATCCTTACCCCTATATGGACTATAGAAATTGTTTGGCCTTTTACATGCCATAATTATTTTCTGAGTGTGGAGAGTTTTCTTTTATCCACAGAAAGGTCAGGGCTCAAGGGAATGTTTGAGAGCACCTCTCGATAGCTCCCTGGGGATACTCTTGCCTTTGTTCTCACTCTCTGCAGTCACTGTTTTTCTTCTACTCTACTCCACGAATACTAGCTGTCTTTGTTTCTGTGGAGCCTCACTTCTGGCTCTATAACTTGGTGAGTCTAATTAATTATTTGGGGTTTTCTTCTCTATCATGCCATAGAAATGCCTCCAAGCAGTAAGTTCTAGCAATCATATAGGCTTATTCTGCCTACATTTTCTATGGGACAATAGTCTTTTTCTGTTGTATAATATCTGAAGTAAGTTGTCCCATATATTTTGTTGGGTTTCTATTTCTGGAGAATAAAAGGACTGCTACACTCATAAAGAGAAGTAGAATTTTCCAGTTTTTGTAATTTTTACTATCAGTTCATTCTCTATTCATTAAACTATTTTCCTTTAATTACTTCAGAATATTTTTCTTCAGTGCTTTGAACATATTCATAATATCCACATTAAAATTGTGGTGCATTTGCCATCTGGGACTTATTAGAATTGGTTCCTATTGATTGTTTTTCTTTAAATACATGTATTGACATTTTTTTAAATGTTTAGCGTGTTCTTCGCAGGTACTACACATTGTTGATAAAACGCTGTAGAAACTCTAGATTGTTTGTTCTTTTAGCATGCATCCAATTGATTTACTAATTGATCATCTTGGGCTCAAGTAGGGTTGGTTTTGCATTGTGTTGGGGAGAATCTCTAGAATGCCCAAAGTTTTGTCCAAACCTCTCTTACTAGTGGAGTCAACTTTCAAATTATTTCTTCCTTGCAGATTTTTCAGAATTTGTTTTCCATCTGTTTTAGGCTTACAGGTTTAAAGTAGGCCTGACAACAGAGTTTGGTCCTCATTCCCAAATTTGGCTTTGTATCTGAGCTAAATGCATATGGTTATAAGAAAGTATTAATAAGGTCCTTATACTACTGAGCTGGACCTCCAGAGGTCCCTAGCAATTTTTAGTCTTGCTCTGTGGGTGTGGGTTCACAATCATCCTACTTGGCCAAGAACTTGAGGGTAACCTCTGCATAGCTGGCTCTACATATTCCACTTGCTTCCAGTATTCCAAGCACTGCTCTTTGCCTACTTAATTCATCAGGACTGTCTCCTTATTACCCAGGGCAATAAGCTAAGAACCAAAAATGTAGAAGCTTGGATTTTAGTTCATAGAACTGCAGTTAGAAAATTTTCTCTAGACTGAGACCCAGTGTGATGCTGGGGCTCATCTCATGAGTTTTTGACTCAGAGACAGTAGTCTTGAGATATCAGTTATCCAAATCCTGGAAAGAAATATCTAACATTTTCCCCATTATTATCATTGCTTATAGATGAAAGATTAGTCCTGTGTTGTTAACATTGTCATAGCTTGGAGCAGTCATTACACCTACAATGAAGTGTGTGTATGAAGGTGTGTGTCTGTGTGTGTGAGTGAAATCTTTACAACTTAATCTGCATTTGATATCACTTCTACTTTTTATATTTTAAGATACTTTCTCTCTAAATAATACTAGATTATAATTTGGTTGTGCTTATAAGTACATGTAAGCTTTAACACATTTTCTTGGAAATATAAAAAGAATAAATAATCTAACCAATCTGATAATTTGCAAGTCACTCTCTAGTTCAAGCTAACCAGAGTTTGATAGAACTCAGTAAGACAAAAGCCTATCTAGCATGGCTATGACTTAATTTATTAGAACTGTATTCATTCTTCTAGAAAAAAAAACCCTCATTTTAATTCTAGAATGTCTTTGCAATTAAGCTATTAATTTTATTTTTTTCTGAAGCAGATAAGAGGCTTAGGATTTTCCTGGAGTCTATTTAAGATGCAGCTCTGATTAGAATCTTGAATAAAAATTTCAAAATTATTTGATCATAGGAACAAAAAGTGAAAAGACTGCTCTTTAGGATAAAACTCAGCCATCATATTTGTGTGTTAGATTCCTTTTTATTTAGAGTCAAGGTAAACATATGTTAGATATTTAATTTTAAAAAAATCAACTAGTTCAATCTTAGATTGAGCTTGGATGCAGCCCAAGGTCTTCTTCTGGATATATAGTTTTCATGTAATGAAACTGAGCCCAACAACTTGAAATTTCCTCAGAAATGTTTTGGATATAATCATGTATTAACATTCTTTAAGAAGACAGCCAGTGAGGTTGTATTTTGGTTCTTAACACATTTGATCAACCCTGCTTCTTTAACATTATCCCAATGCATCCCATGCTATTCATCTTTGCGCTCTCTCTCTCTCTCTCTCTCTCTCTCTCTCTCTCTCTCTCTCTCTCTCTCTGTCTACTCATAATTATTTGCTTGGTTTGATGTCATTGGTCTGCTCATCTTTGCTCTGGAAATCTAATATTTCATTCTTCACATAGCAGCTCTATAGAACAGAACAGCATTTTAAAACTGCAAACATCATCACTTGGAGTGTAAAATCCTGAAAAATGTTTATAAGTAAAAAATGAAGGATGTACCCTTGAAAGGAAAGAAATAAAAATGTGAAATTCTGTATAGTTGGGTTCTTTACTTTTGATCCTCCTTGTGACATCCATTTCTAAGCTGCTTTTTCCTTTGAATTAATTAATTTTTCCACACTTTTTCTTCCACTTCAACCCACCTTGCTTCCATCCTATTTACTCAGTTTCTTCTGTATCGTCTGCTCCTATCAGATTAACAATTTCTTGGGCAATTTATCTGGCTTGGGATTTATCTTATTTCTGGGGCATTGTGTTTTGAATTGCTTATTATTTTTAAGAGTCTCATACTCTACCGACTGAGCTAGCTGGGCATTGGTTGCTTATTATTTTTAATTGTACCCAGGTAATTGTCTATATCTTTCTTCTGTATTTAGCTTATGTTTCCAGAGCTAGGTTTTCTGGAAGCTGAAAAATTTTTTAAAAAACACTTTTTTTGTGCATAGTTTGGCAAAGAAACACAAGTCATGATAAGTGAGGATATAGGGGCCTTCCACCCACTGTCATTTCTCATTCCAGTATGTATCGTGCACTTAACATGCAATTTTTTGTGTGTGTTGGGTATACAATAACAAACAAGTGCAACTGCTTCTATTTCTAGAGTACCTCCTATCTTTTGGAGGATACAGGCTATTATAATACTGAGAGAAGTTCTATGATAAGGAAGAATAAGGCATCATTAAAGTGGTTGAGTTGCTGAGGCTGAACTCGATCCTGTGATCCTCTTGTCTCAGTTCTCCAAGTACTGGGATTACAGGCGTGTGCCTCCAAATACCAATCTTAATCTGTCAGAGAAAGCTTATTAGGTGAATAATTTAAGTAGGAATTAGTAAGGAAGGAGTTGGATTGTATGTAGAAGAGTATTCAGGAAAAGCAAACAGATGTTTGAAACACTAGGAGGAAGGGATTCATAGCATCCTTGTATTATGTGGGTAGAAGGGAGTTGCCAACAGAAGCAGCAGGAAAGGTAAGTAGAAGCTAGTTCATGGAGGACCTTGTAAATCAGGTAAAAGAATTTGGATTCTATTTTTTTTTAAGTAAGAGCAAAATTTATTGTATTTTCTAGATAAATTGTTGTCACGCTTGCAAACACTAATGCAGGAAACATTGGTTTTCACAGAGTACACAAGAGAGGAAATTATCTAAAAATCTGAGGATGTCATTGGCAGCAATTTACCCCTCAAGAGACAACCACCCTGAAGCTGAACCCTGGTGGAATATCCAGAGCAGTTCACTACTGGTGTTACCCTCCATGAGAGGTATATGTGGTTCCAGGGTTCTCATCTTCATCTCAAAAATTCACTTGCCCCATACACATCCCCTTTGGCCTTTAAACCTGTTTAAGAGATAGCTAGATTATTTATCAAAGTAATGCATATTAATGTGATAGTAATGTAATTGTCCTCACACTTTAATGTGCATTAACATCAATTTGGGATCTTTTTACAATGCAGATTCTATTCTAATTCAGAAGGTTTGGAACAGAGCTTCCTCCCTTCCTTCCTTCCTTCCTTCCTTCCTTCCTTCCTTCCTTCCTTCCTTCCTTCCTTCTGTTGTGCTGCAGGGTAAGTTATGTGTCACTGAGCTTTTGTCCCCAGCACAGGTATTCTGCATTTCTAATAATCACCTAGATGGTGCTGCCACTGCTCCTCTGTGGATCATACTTTGAATAACATGCTCCTAATCCCATGGGTTTGTTGTGATCCATCCAGGAAATCGTTCCTATCCAGCTAGGAAACAGTTGAATATTTTAGTACAGTTGAACATAGCCAGGATTCAATGTAGATTACCCCTTGTTGCACTTTGTATACAAGAGTTCGGTGGAGTCTTTTAGTCAATTGGAAAAACAATCAGTTTGCGTGCTCTGTGAGACTATCACCATCAGTTCTGTCTCAGTTATTCTGTTCTCTCACATTCTCTTTAGGTAAAATCTGGTTAAATGGAAGGGAACCTCTGAATTTACACAACAGTAGCTGGAGATGTGCAACCTGTGGAAAAAGGAGGAAGAAGGTTTAATGACACTTAGTGACAGATGAAACAGATCTATGAATCAAACATTTTTCAACATTAGGTGGCAAAGTCATTCCCTGCCTATCTACTTGAGAACCAAGCAGCCAATCCATTCCAGAACAATCTGCCTGTTTCCCACAGGGAAGGAAAGCACAGATCTCCATGTGATGCTAAGTGCTGAGAACGAACCACTTAGTGATGCTAAGTGCTGGCAAGTCTGAGAACGAAGGCATGGGGATCAGGATTCACAGAGCTCCTGCATTCTTGTGCTCTGTTTTACTGAGTTTCACTTGCCAGAGCCTCTTGTGTGTTGCCAGAAGAGCTTTATAAGTTAATGATGAGATGGAGAATGAGTCTATAAGGCAACTAATGGCTCATTTCCCTTTCCACAGGCCAGTCTCCCAAAGTAGCCTTCATTCCTTCCTCACATGGCTCATTTATATGCTCAATACTTTCCAAGTAAGGTTTATCTTCCTCTGACTTTTCTCCTCATAAATGTGGGACATTGGATTCCAACATCTGGAGGTTGTCAACTACTAGAATTACAGCCAGAAATCCCTTAGAGTTTCTCCTGGTTGTTGTCTTTTTGTTCTGACTCAATTAGACTTTGAGTGGGTAAAGGATTAAGACAAAATTTCTAGTTTGAAAACACTTTAATTCTTACTTTCCTAAGTCCATTGACTTTGAGAAGATTTTTTACTTCTATTTTTTATGTAAAGCTAACCTTTCTTTGTTAGTAACTATTTTATTGTTCAGTGGGATATGTAATTGGACATTCTGTCTCAAAAAAAAATAAATAAAAACCTGCTTTGCTGATTAGTTCAGCTGTGAAGTCAGTTATTTCATATGAATTTGTCTTCCAAAGATCAATATTATGGTGATAAAAAAAAAGCTTTTATTTGGAAAGGAGTATTTCTGCAATAGAAGGTTCTTAGACAATATCTAGTGATTAGATTCTGCTGTGGTCCTTGCTAGAAGAGTTCCTTCATCTGACTAGACTCACAGAGTCAACTAAGATTAGAGCCAAGACCAATCATTTTCTCAAGTCTTCATTTTGCAACTTTTGCATCCTGAGGATATCTTTTGGTGCCATTAAAAAGAACACTGTTTTCTGACAGTATTCTTTCAAAAGTGACAGAATTAGGATAATTCAAAGAAAAACACTCAAATCATATTTTTAATGTCTTTTTACCAGTAGATTCTTATGGTCACACAAATTTAGAGATTATTGACGTGTTATTGTAGATACCAAATTTGCTATCATATTGTGTATTGAAAAATCAGTAAAATGCTCTCCTAAAGATACACATTCTAGAAAATAGACAAAATTCTTAAAGGGAGAAATTTTTGGAGACTGAGCCTTACAAAATCAACTTATCTATTTAATAAGGACATGACTAGGTAGATAACAATAAACACAAAAGTAACAACAATAAGAAAATGTAGTAAATGCAGTTGTTTTAACAAATTATATTGGTTATGCTTTTATTTAATTTTTGCTACTTTGGAATTTTCTGTAATGTGAATTACGGGAAAACTTACCAGCAGGTGGTAGCACTGATTAAGAAATATACCTGTAAATCACAAAGAAAACAATTATAAAAGAGTTATTGGCTGCAAGAGCAATACCATTCAACTAAGTTAGAATATTGGATTGAAATTCAGCAAGCCTGATCCTTGTCTCACCAGTTTGGAAAAAACAATTTAATCTCATAATATTTAGATAACACTGTAAGTAAAATTTGCATAATAATAACTATTCTGATTTTTGTTTTAAGAGAAAATGATTGTGAAATCATAAGGGTAGATAGCTGTGTTAAATGAAAACTATCATTTCTCTCTCTATATATATATTATATATATTTACATATAATATATAATCTTTGTTTATTTCTTGTTATCCAGGCATATATATATATATATGACAAGTTCCATTAGCAATCATGGTGACCATCATACCTGACTTTAAAAAGATGACACAAATGTGAAATGGTTTTCCATTGCTCATATATTCAACAATTTTTTGGTGATTTTTCAATTCAGTTTCCTTCCCATGTGTTATAAAATGCCAAAGTGTGTATTTTGGATCAAAGAATCTATTGACAAGCTCTGAATGTTTTTTGTTTTTTTTTTTGCTTATACAACTGTTGCTTATCCAACTCATGCATATTCATGAACTAAAGAGTCCAACAAACTCCTTTAGAGGAAATGTATAACCATGTGACTCTTTGGATTAAAGCCAGCCTGGAAGAGATGAAATGTGAGGTGTAGACAGAAAGGAGGGGAGAGATTCTGGTGAAGGGAACAGCACTGTAGAGGCAGGTATTCATTGTGGAACAGCAGGGCAGGATAGTTGTGATAGTTATGATTATAGGCTTTAGAGTCAAAATGATCTGAGGTAAAATTAAAACTCTACCATTTATGCCGGGCATGGTGGCACACGCTTGTAATCCCAGCATTTGGGAGGCTGAGACCGCAGGATCCGGGTTTGAGGCCAGCCTCAGCTACCTAGTGAGGCACTCCACAACTTAGTGAGACCTGGTTTCAAAATAAAGAATAAAAAATAGGGCTGGGGGTATAGCTTGGAGGTGGAATGCCCCTGAGTTTGATCCCTAGTACCGCAAAAAAAACAAACAAACAAAAAACAACTCTACCATTTAAATATTGCATGACTTTTGCAAGCTTGATTTTTTTTTTTTTGATTCTTGGTTTCCTCCATGAAATGAAGATACTATCAAATTTTAGCATTATGAGAAATAAATGTGAAAATTAATGCACAATAAATTCTTATCTGTGAAAAGCAAACATTTTCTTAAGGTATATAGGAAAATTATTTTAAGGCACTGAGTATTGGACATTGAAGACTGGATTTATTATAATAGAAAATGGGAATTATAGATTCTCACACAGAAAGAGGTATCAATGCAAAGATATTTGAAAGATGTTAGAGCAGTCATGTGCAGGGTGGTTTTAGCAGATGGAGGCCAGAGAAGGAAAGTCATCTTGAGAGCACCGATATGAAGTCATCTGAATACAGGTTTGGGTGAGTGATTTGGAGAGACTTGGAGATGAGATCAGGAGGAAGAGAGGATTTAAAAGTTATTCCAATAACACAATCCTGGGGAACCAGAGGGATGGTTATTTCTTTGGCAAATATAAGAGGCATATATATATGTCCAGGGGAAAAATACATCTATTTTTATGGAAAAGAGCCAGTAAGAAGTCACAAAGCACCAAACAGAAGGGTCTAAAATTGAGGCTGGACATTTCAGTTGGGGA
>PVLC010049789.1:0-10273 GCA_004027655.1 Graphiurus murinus | reverse complement strand
TACAGGAAGGTATATATATATATATACATATATATATATGTAATATATATATATATACATATATATATATATTACATAAGGAGAAGCTACAGGAAGGTGTATATATATATATATATATATATTTTTTTTTTTTTTTTTTTTTTTTAGAAAGGTTATTGCAGCTGCTTACTGGAAAAAGGACAGCAGAGGAATAAGGGAGAAGAGGGAGACTACAGAAGGCTATGGGAGAAGTCCAGGAGAAGGACATGGTGATGAGCTGGGCTGGTGGAGGTAGGGATGGTGGTCACATTCAGTATCTCTTTTGGACATAGAACTTGCTGACGGGTTGCCTGCAGGAAATGAGCAAAAGAATAACAAAGATGGATGTCATCTCAGCTTTTGGCCTGAATGAGTAAAAACCTGTGGTGAGCTGTTATCTTGCATGGAGAAGAAGCAGGTAGTTTTGGAAGTGGGGAGGGCGATTACATATTTGAGCATGTGACAGTGTTGTATCTAGAGGCAAATTTTCTGATGCTGGGGCTGCCACTGGCTGTAGGCCCTCACCTTTCCTCCTGGATGCCAAACATTTTCCACAGCCATCTAGACACTCTGAATACCACGTAAATTTGAGGCCAGGTGAACTTTGGGGAGGACGGGGAAGAACCCCATAAAAGTCTTCTGTTGTGGCTTTTATTATAAAGAAGGAGAAATCTTAAGATCTAGAGAAGCAGTCTTATCTACATTGTACTATACGTATAGTGAACAGGCATGATTTGGGTTTTACTATCTGGCGTTTATTCTGATAGCTGTACTCAGTTTCTCTCTAGTGCAGGAATTGACAAACCATGGCCGGTTGGCTAAATCTGACTTTAACCTCCTGATTTTGTGAGTTTTATTGGTATACATCTAAACCCATTTGTTGATTTTTTTCATGGCTACTTTTGAGGGTTGATGGCAGAGTCGAATAGGAACTGCATGGCTCATAATGACTAAAATGTGTGCTATGGGGCTCCTTGCAGAAAATGGTTGCCAACATTTCCCTGCTGTGGTGGAACCAACATGCTCTGACTTTCCACCCAAGAGCTGTGAGTAAAGTGAAGGGCTTCAAGCTTCACCTGGTCTCAGTCAACCTGCCAAGCACCTCCCATAGCCATGGCTGATTGTTCAAGGGTGAGCATTGATCCCAGCTGTCTAATCCATGGAAGCTCAAGAATTGTGTTTGGAATTCTGGGACAGAGTTATTGCTTTTCATGCTGGTTCTGAGTTTAGAAGAATGTAGCCCTGAAAGTGCTAGTGGCCATCTTAGGACAGACAGCCTCAGGTAACTTTCTATGAGTGGTATTAACACAAGCAGAAAGAAGAGCTGTGCAGGGAGATAGAGAGGACAAAGTTCTGGTAATGTTTTTTGAGCTCCTTTATCCTATGAGAAGTCAGGGCACCCCAGGACTTTCTAGCTAAATTCTTCTTTTCCTAATAAACTCCCTTCTTTCTTAAGCCAGGTTATATTGACTATTTTTTTTTTAATTACTTTCAGTGGAAGCCCAATAGACATAAGTGGATATAATGCTGGATCATAATATATGATTTATTTGATATTGAGATGAAATTAAAAATGAATGCCTCTTTCCTACAAATCACAGCTCAAATGGTCCTTTTTCATAAAATCTCAACAGAAAGAATTTTTCTTTCTTTTGCCCTCCTATGGATTTTCCCCCCTAAAACTCTTCAGATATTTAACTTGTTCTACTTTATTTCATGGTGATTTGAAAGATTCTATATGTTGTAAGATTTCTGAGAACAGAAACCACATCTTACTTGCTTTTGCATCTCTCCTAGTGCCTAATACAATGCACCAACCTACCATAGTAAGTACTTAAAAGATGATAAACAAATGAATACATGTGCCTTGATAGCAGATGAACTTGAAGGCACAAATTAAAGATGAGTAAAAACAAGGTAGAACATGGAGAGCGAGGAGCAAAACTAGTCTCTCCCTCCCCAGGAACCATCCCTCCTCATTTCCCTGAACTGAGGGAGGAGAAAGTATTTAAATTAATGCAAGATTAAATTTGTATTTAGATTGGACTGGATTTTTAAAATATCTGAATATAAAAATATTGTAATAGCCAAAAATAACCCCAAAGCCATGGAATCTGTCCAAAATGTTTCCAGAAATGGGATTGGCAGATCTATCAAAACATGCTTAATGTTTAGGAGTGGGCATGAGTGGGAAATGCAGTTGTATTCTTAAGTATATTCTACCTAATACAGTCCATTCCATGAGCTACTTACATATTCAATGCATGTTTTGTCTCACATTTGTGGTTTTGGAATTTAAAAACAAAATATCAATTCTTTAAAAATATTTCAATTCTCTAAATTATTTACTAATTGCATTAGGCCTGGTTGGTTCAGAGTGTGTGTGTGTGTGTGTGTGTGTGTGTGTGTGTGTGTGTGTGTGTTACTAGGGATTGAATTTAGGGATATTCTACCTCTGAGGTAAACTCCCAGTCCTTTTTATTTTTTATTTTGAAACAGGGTCTCACTAAGTTGCTGAGAGTCTTGCTACATTGCTGAGACTGAGTCTGTCCCTGAACCTGTAATTCTGTTTCAGCCTCCCAAGTGCTGGAATTACAGGCATGCACCACCACACCTAGCTTAACTTCCTTTTTTTAAAGAGACGTCCCACCTACCCATGTGAAAATATACTAAATGAGCTATTTCAGTGCTTACATATTTGTTGAGAATCTTTCACATTTAAGATGAGTTTCTGAGCTTAGGAACTTTGGAGCTGAAAGAGAGAGGAATAAAACTCATAAGGAATCAGAACAGTATATTCTCCTATTTAAAACATTTAACTTTAATGCCCATAGAAATTCAAAACCATTGGATTTTTTTTTTTTTTTTTTGCATGTCCAGACTACCTTGGATATTGTTGACATATAGTGCAGAATAGTGTTTTTAAGTATAACTTTCTGTGATGACAAAAAGGGTCTATATCTTTGCTATCTAATATGGAAGCTATTAGCTGCATGTTATGACTAGTGTGAGAAAGAAACAGAGTTTCACATTTTCTTTCATTTTAATTCATTTAAATTTAATAGACAAATTATTGACTACTATGAATGGCAAAAAACTAGATTATAGGTAAAACTGATAAAAGTGATTATAATGAAGTTATAAACAGAATGTTAGAGCATTTTAAAGGAAAGAGGGAGCCAGGTGTGGTGGCGCACACTTAGAATCCCAGCATTTGGGAGGCTGAGACTGGAGGATCTGGGTTCAAGGCCAGCCTCACCTACCTAGTGAGGCCCTCCGCAACTTAGTGAGACCCTGTTTCAAAATAAAGAATAAGAAATAGGGCTGGGGGTATAGCTCAGAGGTAGAATGCCCCTGAGTTCAATCTCCAGTACTGCAAAAAAAAAAAAAAAAGGAAAGAGAGTTGTTGGTAGGCTATGGGATTTCAGGAAAGGATTCAATAATTTGTGGAAGTGGCTTCTGGGAATGGCTTTAAAGGATGGGTGACAATGTGTGTATACATATATATATATATATATATATATATATATATATATATATATATGTATACACACATGCAATGGAAGGAGCAGAGGAAGGATTAGAAGGGCTACATTGGGTGAAGATAAAATTTTGAAGTTATTTGGGAAATATGAATAAGTCTAGCTTGTTTTGGGCATAAAATATGTACAAGAGTAATTTGTAATTATGCTAAGCACTTTGAGATTATTTTGTAGAATATCTTGACTACCATGTGGAAAAGATAGTATTTGCCATGATAGTAGTTTGGGAGCCATTGCATTTCTTTTTTTAATTAATTTTTTATTGGTACATTATAACTATACATAATTATGGAATTCATTGTGACATATTTGTACATGCACTTAACATAATTTGTTAAATTTCATTTCCTTGTACTTCCTTTTTCCTTCCTCTCCTCCCTCTCCCTGATCCTCTTTTATTCCACTGGTCTCCCTTCTTTTTTCATGAGATTTCTCCACCCCTGCCCTTTTCTCCCTCTAGTTTTCACATACGAGAGAAGATATATGACCCTTGACTTTCTGAATCTGACTTGTTTCGCTTACTATAATGCTCTCAAGGTACATCCATTTTCCTGCAAATAATATCATTCTTTTTACACAGCAAACATATGTAACCAGAGATATTAATCTTTTGGCAGAGATTAAAAAGTAGAATTGTGGTGGAACAGGAAAGCTAATTAGCAGATTCATGAAAACAGTGAGACCTATAATCAGAATTATGGGGATGGAAAGTTGGAGATGGTTTAGAAGATATTTTCTGAGTTTGGAGGCATGTGAATATGTAAATAGAGATGGATCAGTACTTGTTGATCTTCTAAAATGTTTGCTTCCTGTGTCACCATGCCCAGCTCAATAATTGCTTTAAGTATCAGTAGTCTCAATACACCAATTCTTAAGACACAGTTGTCAGAATAGATAAAAAAGCAAGACCTATAGATCTGTTGCCCACAAGAAATCCACTTTAAGTAAGTGAGGTTCTGACAAACCCTCAATAGGTTAGACTCTGGTAAAATAGGATAGGAAGAAGAATGGAACATTCTGAGCTGGGCATAGTGGTACATGCCTGTAGTCCCAGTACTCAGGAGACTGAGACAGGAGGACTACAGGTTTGAGGCTAGCCTCAGCAACTTAGCGAGGTCCCTCAGGAACTTAATGAGAGTCTGCTTCAAAATGAAAACTAAAATAGGGCTGGGAGTGTAGCTTGAAGGTAGAATGCCTCTGGGTTCAACCTCCAGTATCCCCCCCCCAAAAAAAATTATAATGCTCTGATATATTTCTGATCATTGCTTCTCCAATATTCCCTGTGAAGGACTGATGGGACTCCTGGAGATAAAACTCCCAGAAGTTTGGGTGTGAGGTTGTGGTGGGTAGGGGGAAGGTTGGATCTGGGACTGCTTTTGATATAAATGCATTTCTAATGGGAAGTTAAAGTACTTGAACATTGGTAAGAGGGAATTGGAGGAGTCCACAATAATGGCATGTTTCTACTTCGGTAGCTAGTAGATGAAGACTGCTATTAACAGAACTGCAGATTACGTGGAACAGATGGTTTCAGGGAAATTATGATGCTTTCTTAGTGTGGAGGGTAATAAGACCCTGTTCCTTTTTTTCTCCCAAATCAAAGATGACTCACTAAAGCATGTTCAAACAGAATAAAAGTACAAAGAAAAACACCCTCCACCCCTCAAAAAACTGTTCAAGAAGCTGGTCCACAGACCTAGTTTTCTACTAGATCCACCCAATGGTGCTTCCAGTCAATGTCTCCCAGTGGAGCCTCTTGGCTGTTGCTTCTGGCAATGGCAGCTTCCACTGGTTTTTCCAGCAGTGGTTTTGTGGGTTGCCATAGCAGCAGCTTTCAGTGGCCACTCCCATTGGCCGGAGTCCTTCCCAACAGCAACACCTCCCAGTCCATCTTTCTGCTGGTGAACACTGTTCCAAATGACTACCGGCAGCTCCTGACTTCTATGTTCCTGGAATCTCATTAGGTCTAAAAGGTTCCAGTTTATAGGACCTCAATCCCAAATGTTTTTCCCCCAAAAAAGCTCCTGGATTCCCTCAATGGCTACTTGGAGCATTAGACTTCTTGGCAGAAGCATTGGCATCCCTTCTCCAGGTCAGCTCTCCACAGGCTCCTGACTAAGCCCTTTAGGGGCAGTTACAATGCCAACTGTTCTGTCAAAGTCCTTTATATCTCCATTGGCCATTCTACATACCTCTAGTAGAAAATTCATTTAGACAGAGATGCTGTGCTTCCATCTTAAAAGACTGTTGAGGGTTTTATCATCATGGGGTACTCAATTAGATGAGTAATTTGTGAATATGGAAGGTCACTGAACAACCATGTTAGAAACAGTGCAATAGAAAGACTACTATAATAGAGAGTAGAAAATTGACAGACTCATACCCAAAAGGATGAACGCTACCAGAAATTATACGAATGAACCAAGGAACTTGAACTTGGTGAAAGAAAAGAAAATATAACTCAGGATCCCATCCCCAGTTGCTTTTCTGGTTTTCTTTTGTTCAACAAGGCCAAACACAGGACTTGCCCAGTGCACACACAAAGCTCCTGTCCTCTCTGGAAGTTGTCTCCCAAAGGCACACTAGAGAGGATGTAACTCCTTGCCTAAAATATCTGAATCTGGGGGACTATA
This sequence comes from Graphiurus murinus, assembly GCA_004027655.1. NCBI lineage: Eukaryota > Metazoa > Chordata > Mammalia > Rodentia > Gliridae > Graphiurus > Graphiurus murinus. Next base: position 4,080 of record PVLC010049789.1, on the reverse strand, counting down.
GTGTTGGTCACTACCCTCACATACCCCTCTTTCTCACCACATCCTGATATTGTGGCATCTATGCAAACGGAGTTCTGGGAAGGGCCCTCTGAACTCCCAGACCTCCTTAACATAAACATGTAAACTTGCCCAATAACTTTGAGTTAAAAATTATGAATGACATGAAATAATCTCCATACTGGTATTCATCAGCTCAAATGATGGGGTAAAGTTTAAAAACAAACAGACAAAAAAAGATACTCTTAATGTTGTACAAATAATTCCTAAGGCCTTAAATTTAATGTGATTTTCAGTGTTTGATGGTTCCTCCCTAGAGAGGGTATAACAAATTCTGAAGAAGGATGACACAGACCAGAAAGAATTTAGCTAGGGAGGAATTCAGATCCGGATGAAAATAAGGAATTGGGCCCACATTTTTCTAAAAAAAAAAAAAAAAAAAAAAAAAACCCTGGAATGACATAAGAGAGTATTTTTAAAAAGATTAAAGGAATGACGAGCCAGGCATGGTAGTGCATGTTTGTAATACCAGTACTTTAGAGGCTGAGACAGGGGGATTGGAGGTTCACTGCTAACCTCAGCAATTTAGTGAGACCCTCCACAACGTAGTGAGACCCTGTTTCAAATATAGGGCTGGGGGTGTAACTCAGAGGTAGAATGCCCCTGGTTTCCATCTCTAGTACCACCAACACCAAATATAAATTATTATTAATAATAATAGAAGAATAAGAGTTTTTAATTAATTATTTGTGTGTGTGTGTTTGAGACTGGGGATTGAACCTAGGGGCATTCGACCTCTGAATTACACCCCCGGCCTTATTTTTTATTCTTTATTTTGAAATAAGTTCTCACCAAGTTGCAGATGGCCTCACTAGGTAGCTGAGGCTGGCCACAAACCTGTAATCTTCCTGCCTCAGCCTCCCAAGTGCTGGGATTACAAGTGTGCGCCACCATGCCTGGTTTTTAAATTTATTTTTAATGCTTGAGGAGTTTTGATTTGAAAATATTTCAGTCCCAAACATAATACCAATCAATATAAATTGGAATGAAAAATGGAGCCATCAACATTGTTAAGAGTAAATGAAGTTCAGAATAAATAAGTTCAGAATGGGAAATCACAATTTCTCAAATTGCTTTTTTGATCGTGGGTTACATATGGTTTGTATTAAATCTATTTCCTAAATTTGAATTTTTTTGTATGGCACTCATCACATCAGCAGTTAAACTGAGATACTCTATGTGTTTTTCTGTGTGTGTGTGTGTGTGTGTGTGTGTGTGTGTGTGTAATCCTTTTCCAGGATCATCAATTTTATTTTAAGATTTATAAAAGACAGAAATTTGTTAAGAACTCTCTCAGGGCAGGGGGAAGTTTCCCAGGAAAAAGTCTCTTCAGTTTTTCCCAGGAAGAAGTGGAAGGGCCTCCTCATCTCCAGGATGCTCCCGAGGGCCTCCTGACTGCAATTCCTGTGGAGAAACCCCAGGCAGATTGCAATTCCCTCCTGCAGCTGAGTCGATGCTGGCCCACGTCAGGGTACAGGCGGTTGGTATTGTCTATCTTAGCAGTCTGCTTTCACTAGAAACATCTTGACATCACACAATCCTTGGTGCCTCTGTTCCCCTTTCACTGGAGCTACTTGGTTGGGACCAGAGTGGATTTTTGGAGCCAGCACTCAGCAGCAACAGGGGAACAGCAGGCAGGCTCTGCATTCTTCTGCAGGCTGCACAGGGGAATGGCAGGTAGGCAGTTTCTTCTTCCCACCTTCTGCCTGGACCACGTGTCTACCTCAGCTAGCCAGGCAAAAAGCCAGAGATGCAAAGGGCAGGCTGGCTCACTCTGCTCTTTTGGAGGACAGTAAAGGCTGAAGGATCTTCTGGAGATGGAGGTGGCCCAACTCCCTGATGCTCAGGACTAACCTGGAAGATGCACTCTGCCCACTCCCCTGGCTTACCCTGTGTTGGATACGTGGCCATAGCATCATCAAATGTTCTGTTCAACACAGACAGCCAGGTCCAGTGTGGGTTGTAACCCAGGTAAGCCATGACTCGTAAGCCATGTCTCTCAGGAGCATAAAGGAGAGGAGGACACCCAGGCCCCAGATGTCCACCTTGGGGCCCTATGGTTTCTCCGGGATTCAGAACTGGAGATTTCTGCAGAACGCCTTCATCTTCTGCCTGGCGGTGTGCCTGCGCCTCACCCTAAAGTCTATGACTTTGACATTACCTTCCTCATCCAGCAGGATGTTCCCTGGCTTCAGATCCCTGAGCACAATGGCAATGGCACACCGCACACAGGGCCTGCTTGAACAGCCCCCAGGCTTCAGCCTCCCGCAGGCCAGTGAGCCAGTGCCCTCTGCACAGGTGCTCCATCACCAGGTAGACATAGTCAGTGGTGTCTACAATCTGAACAGCTGGACCACATTTGGGTGCTCCACAGTCCACAATATATCTATTTTGTTTAGAAGGGGGGGGGGGGAATGCTGTGCTGGACTTTAGGCACAAGTTTCATACCCACCTCTGTCTTGGTGAGAATATGGTGGGCCAGTTTGACCTGGGCAAAGCTGCCCCCACTGATGTCCCTCAGGATTCTGTAATGACCTTTGAGGGCATCCTCACAGAGAGAGCTGGCAGAGAGGCCTGGCCTCACATCTCTGCTCTCTTTCCTAGCTCTGTACATCGAAACCTGTGACAGCAACTAACAATGCTGGCTACAAAACAAAACAAACAAAACAATAACAAACCAACAAACACAAGTACAGCAAAATATCAAACCCAAACAAACAAAACCATACACACAAAACAACAAAACCAAGAGCACAAACCAACAAATCAGATCCAAAAACACCAAACTGCCAAATGAGCTAACTATCTGTGAGTCCGGCAGCTCACCAACCAGGAGCTCCCTGTACTTATGAACAAAAAACCAGTCATGGCCAAGGCCATACAGCCCCAATGCTTGAGGCTCCATCACAAGGGCTCCTTGTGGGGTCACAGGAAGAAATGACTGGACGTGGTCATGACTGGACGTGGCACACTGTGGCTGTCTCACCTTTGGGCCTCCAGGACCGTTTCCTCTTTAATAAGAATAAGGACTCCAGAAGTTTTTTTGCTTCAGTGGATCATGGAGATTGATGTTTACTTGCTTAGAAATTAAAATTTGTAGGATGGCTATTTCAATGGCCTTTTCACTTCGAGTCTGAAACTCTGCAATAAAGACCTTATTATATCTACACTTAAGGGACCAATTTTTTTTTTTTTTTTGGTACTAGGGATTGAAACCAGGGGAATTCTACTTTTTTTTTTTTTTTTTTGCGGTACTGGGGATTGAACCCAGGGGCATTCTACCTCCGAGCTATACCCACAGCCCTATTTTTTAGTCTTTATTTCGAAACCAGGTCTCTCTAAGTTGCGGAGTGCCTCACTAGGTAGCTGAGGCTGGCCTCGAACCCAGATCCTCCGGTCTCAGCCTCCCAAATGCTGGGATTACAAGCATGTGCCACCACGCCCGGCTGGCATTCTCCTTCTGAGCTACACCTCCAGTCCTATTTTATTTTTCATTTTGAAACAGTGTCTTGCTAAAATAGCAGAAGGACTTGCTAAGTTGCTGAAGCTGGCCTCAAACCTGCAAAGCTATATCCTCAGCCTTTTTTATTTTCAGAGATGGTGTTGTTAAATTGCTGAGGCTGGCCTCCAACTTGCAATCCTCCTGCCTCAGCCCAGCGAGTAGCTAGGATTATAGGCTTGTGCGACCATATCTGGTTTAACATATGTACATTTTAAAAACATGTTTTCTTCCTCACTCTTTTTTTTCTTGGTACTAGGGATTGAACCCAAGGCCATTCTACCTCTGAGCAACACCCCCAGTTCTATTTTATATTTTATTTTGAAACAGGGTCTCAATAAGTTGCCAAGGCCCTCGCTATGTTGCTGAGACTGATCTTGAACCTTTGATCCTCCTGTCTCAGCCTTCCAAATACTGAGATTATACTCACATGCCATGACTCCATGCACAAGTGCTCTTTTCTAACGGTACACATCCTGTCCATGAGCCTGGAGCTTCATAGCCTAAGAGCCTCAGAAGGTTCC
>PVLC010049788.1:0-10312 GCA_004027655.1 Graphiurus murinus | reverse complement strand
ATCATTTGGGGTAAAACCATGTGTGTATGTGAAGAGAAGGGAGGGGATAAACAGCTTCTATTATTTAGGGTGCACTCTGCCAGGCCCATACTGACCACTTCAATGAATTTGGAATTGATAGCACTCCACACGGTAGACAGAACCGGCCCTATTTTACAGGAAGAGGCTGAGAATGGAAAAGCAACTTGCCTTCTTATCTCACCTCCCTGAATCCTTCTTCAATCTGCAGCTTCCCCAACATCTACCACAAAAGTTCACGGATATATATTTTATGGTATTTGTGCCTCCTACTGAAAACTTAAGGATGGTTTAAGCTGGGTGTGGTGGTGCACATCTGTAATCTCACTACTTGGGAGGCTGAGACAGGAGGATCACAGGTTCCAGGACAGCCTCAGCAACACAGTGAGACTTTCAGCAACTTAGCAAGACCCTGTTTCAAAACAAGAAAATAAAAAGGGCTGAGTATAGCTCAGAAGTAGAATGCCCCTGGGTTCAATCCCCCCCCCCTCTACACACACACACACACACACACACACACACACACACACACACACAGATTTAAGCCAGCATTTCTCAAAATGTTGTCTAGAGTACATTCTACCCAAAAGACACTCTATAGACATTTATACGTATTCCATGCCCTGGTAAGTTTAGGAAGCATAATAATCTATGCCAGTACTTTAAAGGCTCTAAGACTCAGAAGTCAAGAGAAGTGCTTAACTCTAGTTATCCCCATATTTCATATTTCCCATGCAAATCTGATCTTAGGAATCTTTTATTCCATAAAAGATTCAGAATATTTTAACCCATAAAAGATTCAGAATATTTATCAAGTGATATGGTTTGAACGTGTTCCCCTAAATTCACACATTAGAAACTTACTTAACCTCCAAATTCCCATGTAGGTGGCACTGGGTGGTGTAGGGTTAGGTGGGTGGGGTTCCCATGATGGCTACAGTGGCTTTATAAGAAGAAGAGAGATCTGAGCTGGCATGCCTGCTCTGTCTCACCGTGCAATGGGCTCATCAGATGCTGAGCAGATGACAGCACCACACTGTTGGGTTTTCCAGCTTCCAGAATGCTGAGTCAAATAAATTTCTCTTCTTTATAAATTACCCAGTCTCCGGTATCTTGTTATAGTAATAGAAAACAGTAAGTAGCACAACTGAGCGCTGCCTGATTAGGGTGGATAAAAACATAGTCATGAAGGGGACCAGCCATCTGCCCAGCTCACAGCAAGTGGCTCAGAAAGGCCCTGTGTCCCCCTCCCTACACCCCAGAGAACATTTTCCACAGAGCCTGCCTGGGAATCCCAAGGAATCTTAAAGCAGGCTGTAATGAAAAGGGTTACAAAAGACAACTAGATGGAAAGCTAGCATTTCTGGATTTGTGGTGGATTTCTGAAATGATTTGTTAAGCATTGTTTAGGGACTCTGTGGCCTTGGTGAGGTCATTGAACCTCTCTGGGCCTCCCTGTGTACAGAATGGAGATATCAAGATATTAAAGTGTGTGATGACTAAACGAGAAGAGAGTGTGTAAGGCCTGGCCCAGAGTTTGCGCCCAGTGAATGCTGATCCTCTTCTCCTCCCAAACTGTCATGAAGGAGAAGAGAGAAAGTGAGTTTCACTTGTGGGTTTCTCTGGACTTTCCTTTGGGGATGACCTCTGCCATCACTGCATTCGAGATGGGGAACTTCAACAGACCAGCCGTCCAGAGACGGGGGTTGGAGGGGAAGAGGACAAAACGGAGAGAGGAAGAGAAAGACCGGGAGGGAGAGAAAGAGGCGAACTCTGTTACAGAATCAACACCTTTAGCAGTAACATACGAAACAAACAGATGTTATTAGAACACGTGACGCTCTGGGATGGCCGCTGGTGGCGCTGCTGGGTCGCTGCTGGGTCTCTCCTGGTCGCACACGCTGCAGAAGCCTGCAGGACTGCTCAAGAACCCGGCGCCCACGTGGGCTCAGGACTGGCATTCACTTTCCCTCCAGTGGCTTCAGCCTTGGGACCACCTAAGAATCAGGACTTTTCATCTTTATCTTTAGCCTGAGCAATAAAATGGTCTCAGAAGAAACTAAAAAAATCAATGGGAAAGTGAGAAAGAAAAAAAAAATCCCTTCCTAATGAGCCCTTCACTCCTCGAAGAAAACATGAAGTCCCTACTCACAGTTTTTAGAAACTGTGAAGTCTGGTAAGTAGTTAATAAATTATTGCTCTAGGGCATAAACGAAGAACCTGGAGGCATCTGTTGCTTCTAGAAAGATGTACTGTTCTGTTAAGGATGGAACTGTTTAGGACGGAACTTATGAACGAACAGTCACTGGCTAACCCGGCTGTAACCCGCCCATGATGGGACAGACCATTACTGATCAGTAACACTAATAAGCTAGCCACTTAGCATGCAGTCACTGTCACCTGCTCTGCTTCTGCATCTGACCAGCGGCAGCCAGGTGCCTCCACCCAGGCCAGGCTTAGCTTTCTGTGGGGCTGGAGGGGCTGAGAGATTAACACCTCTCCTCCTTTCTACCCTCTCCACCTGGTCTCCGCAGTACTGCTTTCACAGAGCCCCTTCATAGTGCTGAGGTTAAGGACGCAGACCTGGCGTTTACAACACCTGGACTGGAAGCCTGTTTGCACAGCACGCCAGCTCTGAGACTCTGGCAAGCGCCTGTCTCCAAGTCTTTGCTTATTTCTGTTTCCATCAGAAATAAACTCACTGCTGTGGCCCCAAATACCTGACGACCACAACTGAGAGGAAGAAAGATGCACGAGCTCCTAGTTCTAGAGGTTTTCAGGTCATGTCTGCACAGCTCATTGTAAAGTGGTGGGAAACAGAGAGAGAGAGCAAGGAGAGGGCATGCGGGACAAATATATGGTCTCCAAGGTCACCTACCTCCAGCCATATCCAACCTGCCTCAGTTACCACCCAATAATCCAAATTATGACCCACTGATGGATTTATCCACTGAGGGGATTAGGACCCTCATGATTCCATTACTGCACCTGTGAACATTGGTGCATGGTCAACATACGAGCTTTTCCGGGGACATTCTACATCCAAGCCATGTCATAACAATTTATTGGTAAAATGCTACAATAATAGCACCTACCTCACATGAAAATTGACTGACAATTTTCACATGGAGTGCTCAGCACAGTGTAGGGTATAGCAGAAACTCCCACCTACCAATGCAAGAAGCTTTGTAAAATCACTTCTTAAGTGTTAGGTCACTAACCAATCTTTTAATGAGAAACAATAGATAAGCTGTCAAGTATTAAAAATGTGAAGACAATTTGAGAATTTCCTGGAAGGGGTACTTTGGGGATGATCCGGTTTTTCTGGAGATCCCTCTCTAATACTTTAAATCCTCCAAAAGGAGGAGATAGCTAAGCTCATGGAAATGTTAAGAAATTCTTCTTGGTCTATAAAATCAAAGGGAATATTTGAAATATTTAGCATTAGGAAAGCTTTATAAATGAAAGCCCCTCTAATTACTTCCTACTACAAGTAACTCTCTGGATTTCCTGTGCTCTTAAGAAACTGCTCAGACTACACTTTGGTAGAAATTGAAGTATATTTTGAAACACCAGCAAATAGATTTGCTACATGTAGTTGTCCATATTCTAGACTGGAGTCTAGAGAGAATTTGGGGAGAACGGAGGGGGCAGGAGGTGTGCACAGGTAGCTGGGTGAACATGGGAGCCAGGTGCTGCTAAAAGATGATGACAAGAAACCAGCTGGGCCAGGACAAGAAGACACTTGGTGGAGGGAATGGAACTTAACAGACAGCCCAACAGAGAAGTGAGATGGGTACATCAGTATGCACTGGAAACTCAGAGGAGGAAGGAAACTGGGAATCTAAGTCCAGTTATTCTTTGTGGTCTTCTGAACGAAGTCCCTAATGTCTAAATGCCTGAGTATGTGAAAAACAGAATCATAATAACTTTGACTCAACTCCTCATCAAACAAGTTATAGAAGTACTGATGCAAGTATCCAAAAATGTACGTATAAGAATACTCATCATAGCCGGGCGTGGTGGCACACGCTTGTAATCACAGCATTTGGGAGGCTGAGATGGGAGGATCCGGATTCTCGGCCAGCCTCAGCTACCTAGTGAGGCCCTCCCCAACTTAGTGAGACCCTGTTTCAAGATAAAGAATGAAAAATAGGGCTGGGGGTGTAGCTCAGAGGTAGAATGCCCCTGAGTTCAAACCCCAGTACTGCAAAAAACAAACAAAAAAACAACAACAAAAAACAAAAGAATGATAAGCCGGGCCTGGTGATGCAAGCCTGTAATCCCAGTACTTGGGAGGCTGGGACAGGAAGATTGAAGGTTCAAACCCAGCCTTAGCAACTCAGTGAGACTCTTCCAAATTAGCCAGCCCTGTTTCCAAATAAAAAAATAAAATGGGGCTGGGGTATAGATCAAAGGTAGAATGCCCCTGTGTTCAATCTCCCCAAAAACAAAAAACCAGTAACAACAAAAAAGAACAATCATTGTAGTGTTATTTTTTTGGGTAAAAGTAAATGACCACCAGTAGGATATTATGGTAAGTTTACACCATGAAATACTATGTAGCTAATAATAATCTAGTAAATCCTCATGAGTTGACAAAAAAGCAAAAAACCAAAACCAAAACAAACAAAAACTTCGCATCATATTCTCTCTAATCAATGAAGCAGATTATGGAATAGAAATTACAGTATAATCCCACATGTGCAAAAAAAAAAAAAGCTTCATGGACATAGTTTACAAATCTGTAGAAAAGGTCTCCAATGATATACATAGCGCTTAGTAGGGGGGTTTATCCTAAGAAATAGGACTACAGGAAAACTTTTTCTTTCTGCTTTATATCCTGCTTTGTTTGATTTTGCAGTGAGTGTGAAATATACTTTTAACTAAAAAGATTTTTAAATCCTTTTTTGCTTTAATAGAGAATTATCTGTCTTTGAAGTGCTTATACTTTATGGACTGTAAGTCACAAGTGATTTCTCCTCCTCTTATTTTCTACTCTCTTTCCTAATGTTACCAAGTGAATCTTCTCACATATCTTGATGACATCTGGGAAAAAGTCAAAAGACAGATAAATTGAACTGCAATGTTTGGGCAAAGTGACCAAGAATATGGAGGCCTGGCTGAGGCCCAGTAAATGCCCGGCAGGTGCTGTTGTAGGCCGTGCAGTCTGGGCCTGAAATAAAACAATGGCGCCAGGCAAGGGAATGTGCTGGGGGAGGCACGGGCGTTTCAGTGAGGTCCTCTTGGGAGCACAGCCCTGGACGGGGAGGACGAGGAGGTTGGGGGGAGGCTGAAGAATAGAAACCACTTTCAGGCAAAAGGAGGCATTTATCATACTCAGCTGCTTACGGCAATACCTTTCTGTAGGGCTTTTAAGTACATATTATCCTTTTGTGTATGTATATGTGGTACCAGTGGTTGAACCCAGGGGAATTCTACCTCAGAGCTACACCCCCAGCCCTCTTTATTTTTTATTTTGAAACAGGTCCTCACTAAGTTGCGGAGGCTGGCTGTGAACCTGTGATTCTAATGTCTCAGCTTCCCAAGTACTGGGATTACAGGTGTGCACCACCACACCTGGCTTCATAGAATCTTTATTTATTTTATTTATTTATATTTTGCGGTACTGGGCATTGAACTCAGGGGCATTCTACCTCCGGGCTATACCCCCAGCCCTATTTTTCAGTCTTTATTTTAAAACCAGGTCTCAATAAGTTGCGGAGAGTCTCACTAGGTAGCTGAGGCTGGCTACGAACCTGGATCCTCCGGTCTCAGCCTCCCAAATGCTGGGATTACAAGCGTGCGCCACCACGATGCCCGGCTCACAGTATCTTTAAAGAGCATTTATTGACTGAAAATTCTAGGGAAAAAAATTTTTTTTTTTCCCTAGAAGCTTAAGGGATGGTGGATAATCAAGGGGAAAGTGACCGACAATGGTGCCCTTCATGAGCTGTTGCTTAAGCTCGACCCTCAGCTTGGAGCTGATGTGTCCCGAACACGCAAAGGTAGCATTTGGGACCCATGTCCAGGTGTAGACTGGCGACATGAAGCCTAACTTACAGTGGGGGAAACGACTAAACTGGACGGAGAGTGCCTCAGTGGAGAGAGATTTAGAAAACCGGATTCGGTTACCTATGCTGTGGGGGACCCTAGCCAACACTGGCGACTTTTTTCCCTGCCTGTAAAACTGATGAATACGCATATTAAAGAAAGTTTCAATTTCAGATAAAATAAAAAATCATTGGAAATTCTTCCAATTTGAACACCTTCCAAGACACAGGTCTGTGGACATGAGAATATACAGGGCCTATTTTACGTAAGGTCAATCAGCATCTGCTGTTTCAGAACTTGTTTTCTAAAATCAAACATGTATTGTGTAATCTTTCCATATAAGTAAATTTAAATCTTATTATGATATATGTTACACTACACAGTCATCCCTCAGTTTCCATAGGGAATTGGTTCTAGGGTCCCTAAAGATACCCAAATCCACAGATGCTCAAAACCCTTACATAAAATGATGAAGTATTTGAATATAACCCACCTGTGTCGTCCTGTAAACTCTGAGTCATCCCTAGCTTACTTACAATGCTTCATACAATGAAAATGCTATGCAAAAGACTGAGATACTACATGTATTGTTCAAGGAATAATGACAAGTAAAAATGACTGTACATGCTTGTTTGTTGTTTCTTGTTTGTTTGTTTGGTACTAGGGGTTGAACCCAGGGACATTCTATTTTGAAGCTACACCCCCAACCTTTTTTTTTTTTTTTTAATATTGAAACAGGTTCTCCCTAAGTTACTGAGGGTCTCACTAAGTTACTGAGGCTGTCTTCAAACCTGTGATCCTCTCGTCTCAGCCACTCAGGTACGGAGATTACAGTTGTGTGCCACTGTGCCTGTACCTGCAATTTTTATAAGTATTTTTGATCTGAGGTAGGTTGAATCTGAAGATATGGAATCATATATATGAAAAGCTGACTGACTGTATCTGGCTTCTATTTGTTTGCTAGTGTGTGATTGTCTTTGGAAAGTAAATTCCCTGGAGTAGCAGTGTTGGGACACCGGAAACCTTTTAGACCATGGGCGCCTATCACCACCCATGCTCAAGGGGTCTGCCTCTCCCCACACCAAGGCCTCAAGTGGGTTTTAAGAGAAATTTAAAATTAAAAAGAAATTTAATTTTTACGTGTGTGTGTGGTATTGGTAATGGAACCTAGAGGCCCATCACCTCTGGGCTATATCCCAGCCTTGTTGTTTTTTTTTGAAGCATGGTCTCATTAGGTTGATGAGAGTCTCACTACTTGCTGAGGCTCTCCTCAAACCTGTAATCCTCCCAACTCAGCCTTCCAAGTACTGGGATTACAGGTGTGCACCACCACGCTCAGTTTCACATTTCTTTTTAATTTGGTAATGTAAGATTGCCAACAATGAGTTGATAATGCTTGCATAGGTTTAATTGCCCATTTATATTTATTTCATGAATTCTACTTTTAAGTTTTCAACCCAAAACGCCCACACGTTACAAAGACTCGTGCTTTTTAAAAATCTTGCCGCCCAGAACCCCACCCTGCCCTGCATTATTTTTTTCCTTTTCTAAATAAAAGTAAGATTTGCTCTTGAGGAAGTTAAAGCACTCAAGGGCCTCTCAGTCACCAGCACCTTCTAGGACAGGCCCGGCCCGGCGTGAACTTACCGCACCGGAACACAGAGAGCTGGGCCAGCATGGGCACCTGGTAGGACTTCCCATCAGCTGCCACGAATGTCCGCTTCTTGGTGTTCTCAGGTTGAAACCGAGATTTCCACAAGCCCTTAAAATACACGGCGTTGACGAGGACCAGTCGGGTGAGCATGCCATCGATGAGATCCGGAGAGAGCAGATTCTCGATCATGCCTGCGAAGTCAAACAACCAACAAGGGAGAGACCTCAGGACGGGCAGCCGATCTGAGGACAAACAGCTACTTCTCATCAGGCAGGATGGAAGATCAGTGGATCTTTAAAGGATTTTAAAAGCAACTTGTGGAAATGCCCTTTTACAATCTCTTAATTTTTATTCTTACTCCTATTTAAAATTTTCAAGGAATGTGGGAAACAAGTTAAAAATCAGAGACTGGAAAAGATTGTAGAGATCCAGTCAAAAAGGAACACCTCAGCCCGTGAGCTGTTACCAAGGGTAAGCGCTTAATTTCTCTTAGGATTTCAGAACTGTTGATGATTTGTTTGGAATCCCTGGTTGTCAGGAGGCCTCACAACTATTCCAAAAAGAGCTGAAACTGAATATCAGTGTCTCAATTTTCGGGTTAGGCATCCAGCTAGGTCCTGATGTCAAGAGATAAGAAGGGTCGGGTTGGCCTCCTGACTAAAGGAAAGTGCTCTTCTCAGGAGGTGGGAATGGCCCACCTCGCTTGCATCAGGAGCAAATACAGCTTCTCAAAGGTGCTCATGGCCCTTCTCAAGGGGGATTTGTGGTTGTTCACTGAAGTTTTGGTTTTCCCTCCCTCTTTCCCTTCTTTCTTTTTGATACTGGGGACTGAACCCAGGGCTTTGCACATGCTAGACAAGTGCTCTGCCACTGTGCTAGATCTCAGCTCTTTTTGAGAGAGGGTCTTGCTAAACTTAGCCAAGGCTGGCCTCAGACTTGCAATTTTCCTGCCTCAACTTCCCAAGTAGCTTGGATTACAGGCATGCACAGCCAGGTTTCTCTTTTTCTTTTTCTTTTTCTTTTTTTTTTGTGGTACTGAGGATTAAACTCAGGGGCATTCTACCTCTGAGCTACATGCCTAACCCTACTTTTTATTCTTTATTTTTGAAACAGGGTCTCACTAAGTTGCAGAGGGCCTTGATAGGTAGCTGAACCTGGCCACGAACCTGCAATCCTCCTGTCTCAGCCTTCCAAATGCTGGGATTACAAGTGTATGCCACCATGCTCTAGATTTTTCCTTTTGCTTAGCCTTTGAAGATAAAGCTATGTGAGTGTGCTTATAAACAAAGCTATTAGAAAGTTCACTGAAATTTTTAGCCCAATAAAGCAATGCATGACATATATGCAAGATACAGCACTTCAAATGTTGATGATAAAATAAATAGTTTCTGAAGAAGCCAGAAGGTCTCATCAGCTGAGAATTAAGCCCTCCTAAACGCAGCTCAGGAAGATCCTAGTGCACAATGAATAAAAGGAGTCCTGGTGAATAAACAAGTCCCCTGACCCGCCCTGTGCTGACAGCATCCCCCATTTCTCACTGCTTCCACAAGGGGGCACCAACGCCACCCCAGTCAGGCTCTGAAAGGAAACTAAGCAGTAAACAGCCATCCTTCAGTTCAGTACAGGGCTGGCCTCTGCAGACCCCCGGGAAGGATGTCACAAGTGAACACCCCTCCAACGGAGAGCGCAGGAGAGTCAGTGCCCAGCAGCCAACGTTGCTTCTTGTGTTTGCAGTCCGATCCCCAACTTGTCTTTAAGACACAGCTCCACGGCCCCTCTCCCTCAGTGGCAAGGAGACACAGGGAGACGGGCCATCAGTAACTGCCATAACTGCGTATCCATCACCCATCCATCCTCAGATACCTACCTACCTAGCATGTGCCAAGAACACGCTTAAATAAGAAAACAAAACGAGCCCTGCCCTCAAAGAGCTCTGGCTTAGACAGGGCAGAAGCTGACATGGCGAACTGGAAAAGCTGCAATTTAGCAAATACCTCAGAGTGGAGGTGCTGAGGGCTGAGGGCTGGGAGGGCACACGCGGGGGACCTGACCCACTCGGCACGGCCTGGGACAGGTGGGGTGCTCAAGGAAGTGTTACTTGCGCTAACAGTATAAAACAGCTCATACATCTTTTTTTTTTTTTTTTTTTTTTTTTTGCAGTACTGGGAATTGAACCCAGGGGCATTCCACCTCCAAGCTACACCCCTAGCCCTATTTTTTATTCTTTATTTTGAAACAGGGTCTCACTAAGTTGTGGAGGGCCTCACTAAGTAGCTGAGGCTGGCCTCAAACCCGGATCCTCTAGTCTCAGCCTCCCAAATGCTGGGATTACAAGTGTGCACCACCACATTCATCTTTTTTTTTTGTTTTTTGTACTGGGGATTGAACCCAGGAGCATTCTATATGCCCCACTATACCCAGCCCGTTTTGTTTTTTTTTAATTTTGAAACAGGGTCTCACTATGGCCTAGAATCTGTGATCCTCCTGTCTTGGGGATTACAGCCATGCACCATCATATACCAGGCTTAAACACTGGCCAGAAACCGATTCTTCTTTTCCTTTTCTATCTTTGTGGTACTGGGAACT
>PVLC010049787.1:0-10328 GCA_004027655.1 Graphiurus murinus | reverse complement strand
ACCCCCAGCCCTATTTTTTATTCTTTATTTTGAAACCGAGTCTCACTAAGTTGCGGAGTGCCTCACAAGGTAGCTGAGGCTGGCCGCGAACCCGGATCCTCCGGTCTCAGCCTCCCAAATGCTGGGATTACAAGCATGCGCCACCACGCCCGGCTTATTGAGATCTTTTGAGCATCTAAAAATTGGGGTTAAGCCGGGCGTGGTGGCGCATGCTTGTAATCCCAGCATTTGGGAAGCTGAGACCGGAGGATCCGGGTTCTCGGCCAGCCTCAGCTACCTAGTGAGGCACTCTGAAACTTAGCCAGACCCTGTTTCAAAATAAAGAATAAAAAAATGGGACTGAGGGTGTCAGTATCGGAAAAAAAAAAATTGGGGTTGTCTTTTTATTATTGGGTTGCAAGAGTTCTTTATATATTCTAGATTATAAGCCCTTTATCCGATATATGGCTTGCAAAATTTCACTTCCTTGATCCATGTCTTTGAAATAAATATTTTCAATTTTGAGAAATCTAATTTGTGTATTTTTTCCCTTTGTCACTTGTGCTTTTAACATTGTATCTAATCCAAAGTCATGAAGATCTATTGCGGGGGGCCAGCCCTCCAAGCAGCAGAGTCGGGGGTCCCTCGTTAGGTGGGGATTGAGGACGAGGTCGGTGAGAGTACGCTTACACACCATGTATGTTCAAGACGCGTCTGTTTATTCCATGTCATGACTGTGTTTTATATCTTTTAAACAAGGGACACAGAACAGGAATTTTTACAGTCTTGTTTTTTCCTAAAGTTGAGTGGGTACATCTTTAACTAGAAAAGCTATTTCCCATAGTATTTGCTAAGATTAGGAGAACAACAAAAGTGTAAATGAAGATTCTTTTTAGTAGAGAGCAGGGTTAAAGGTTAACAGCGAAGAGGAGCAGGGGTGAAGGTTGATAGCGGAGAAGAGACTCTATTCATTAGACTAAATCTTTCCTATTTGCTCAGGCAGCTAGAAGAGGGTTAATAAGTGTAAGGTAAGCGAACTCTCTGTCTTAAAGCTTTCTTTATTTATGATAAGGAATAGTAAATCTAAGTTCCTTTGATTCAGCTGCTGGTATTTGTGGAGAGTTAATGAATTATCTCTGAGCTAGGCTGATGCATTGTTCTCCTCAGCCACCACCGATGACTCAATCCGTTCAGCATCCTGTGCCTCTTAGGAAAATTTTAATGTGGAAGCAAAGCCCAAATTTCCAGAATAAAACAATGTAAAGCGGGAAATGCCACGCATCCCTTTTTTAGCAGGCCGAGCCTTGCTCTAGGCCCTGCTTATGAGGCCGTCACAATCTATGTCTATGTTTTCTTCTAAGGGTTTTATAATTATAGCTCTGATATATATATATTTTTTACCCTCTTTGAGTTAGTTTTTGTATATGGTGCAAGATAGGGGTCCAGCTCTATTCTATCTATCTATCTATCTATCTATCTATCTATCTATCTATCATCTATCTAGACAGATATTACACACACACACACACACACACACTTTTATTGGCGCATTATAATTATACATCACAGTGAAATCCAAAGTGCTACATTGCCTGGTGAGTTTCCTTCCCCCTCCCTCCCTCTCCAAACACGTTAGCGAGACTGGCCGTGCCGCCTTCATGTAGGAACATTATCTGAGCTGGCCTCTCTCTCAAGCCTTGCTCCCCCTGCCCCCCTTCCTTCCGCTCTTCTCCTGGTCTCTCCCCTCATTTGACTGCAGTCCATTTTGTTTCTCATTTTTGTTCTAACTTCCACATCTGAGTGGACGTTATAACTTGTAGAGGAAGTTATAACTTGTATAAATTGTACCCTGGCCTTTGACTCAGAGTCTGCTGCCTCCATTTTCTGGTGAGCAGAGGTCTGCGGTCCCGGCTCCGTCTGCTGGAGACACCGTTCCTGGGTCCCCGGTCCCCGTGAGCCGTCGTGGCCTTGCTGCCGCTGAGTGGCTGGGTGTGAGGACCTGCAGGATGCCCGGCCCCCTGTGGCCGCGCGGTGTCTGACTTCACTCTCCATCTCCACCGACCCACCCCTGCAGCTGTGTGGTTAGTGTTGAAATTGGGAAGTGTGAATTCTCAAAGAATTCCTGTTTTCCAAGATTGTTTTGGCCGCAGTGAGTCAGAGATGAACAGCATGTCCTGTTACATAAGAGAATGCCTTCTTTATAAGACGGCTGTGGCTGATCACAGAATTTACTCCCCTCTGTTACAAGCAAGGCAGAGGGCTTGACAATGCTCGGTGGTCCTCAGCCGAGGACAATTTTACACCCCCCTTCCCTCCAGGATACATTTGGCAATGTCTGGAGTTATATAGACACATAACATTTTCCATTTAGTACAATATGTCCTATATTCTCTTATTCTTTCTTTCTCTCTCTCTCTCTCTCTTTTTTTTTGCGGTACTGGGGATTGAACTCAGGGGCATTCTACCTCCGAGCTATACCCCCAGCCCTATTTTTTATTCTTTATTTTGAAGCAGGGTCTCACTAAGTTGCAGAGTGCCTCACTAGGTAGCTGAGGCTGGCCGAGAACCCATATCCTCTGGTCTCAGCCTCCCAAATGCTGGGATTACAAAGGTGTGCCACTATGCCCACAGCGTGACACCTCTCTATCTATCTATCTATCTATCTATCTATCTATCTATCTATCTCTATCTCCTTTCTTTCTTTTGGTACTGGGCATTGAACCCAGGGAAGTTCTACCTCTGTCCTATACCCCAGCCCTTTTGCTTTTTTAAAAAATTTGAAACAGTGTCTTGCTAAGTTGCTGAGGGTCTTGCTAAATTGCTGAGGCTGGCCTCCAACCTGTGATCTTCCTGTCTCAGCCTCCCAAGTATTGGGATTACAGGTACCTGGCTCGAAGTATACTTCCACCTGCTAAATCCAGTGACCCTGCCCCTGGCTGCAGCCAAACATCCGTCTCCAAGCCCGCCTGTGAGCCTCTGCTGGGGTCAGGGCTGTGCAGGTATCAGTCCCCTGGAGGGCGGCCACAGGGATTAGCAGGGTAGGGACTCGGACCTCCAGAGTCAGCAGCTCCAGACGGTAAGCGAGGTAAACAGGCCGTCATCACGTGGCTCCAGGTGGCTCCGGGTGAGTCACCTGCCTCTGTCCTCCGTGAAAGGTAAGCACAGAGCCGGGCGTGGTGGCGCACGCTTGTAATCCCAGCATTTGGGAGGCTGAGACCGGAGGATCCAGGTTTGAGGCCAGCCTCAACTACCTAGTGAGGCACTCCACAACTTAGTGAGACTCGGTTTCAAAATAAAGAATAAAAACTAGGGCTGCGGGTGTAGCTCGGAGGTAGAATGCCCCTGAGTTCAATCCCCAGTACCGCAAAAAAAGAAAGAAAGAAAGTAAGAAAGGTAAGCACAGCAATGGTCCCACCGGGGCAGAGAAGGCCAGGTGGCTAGCCCTAAGTGTCATGGGGCCAGGAAGTGACAAGCGCCACCTGGTCGTCTCCTCCCAGAGCCTTTGCTCTTGGTGGCCTGCCCTGCCTGCCCAGGTTCGTCCCACACGCCCCTTGCCTGCGCCTCCAGCCGGGCATCCAGATCTGATACGCGACTTTCTGCCTTTGCTACATGCTGCCCCTTCCTCTAGAGCACCTCCTTCTCCATCCTTCTGTCCTGGAGCTACCTCCTCAGCTTGTTTGTTTACTTGATATTGGGGAGTGAAGCCAGGAGCATTCTACCTCCGGGCTATCCCCCCAGCCCTCTTTTATTTTTTATTTTGAAACAAGTTCTCGCTAAGTTGCTGAGGCTGGCGTCCAACCCGTGCTCCTCCTGCCTCAGCCTCCTGAGTACTGGGATTGCAGGGACGTACCACCACACCTGAATTAGTTCTCAATGTGGCCCACAGGCCCTCCGAAGCATATCTTGAACTCTCTAGCCTATACCATGTGTCCACTTCCCCTATGCTAGAACCCACCACTCTAGAACTCACCACTTTAGAACCCCCTCTAGAGCCCAAACCTCTAGAATCACTACTCTAGAACTCACCATTTTACAACCTATCATTCCAGAACCCACCACTGTAGAATCACCACTCTTAAACCCATCACTCTAGAAAAACACTGCTCTAGAACCCACCACTCTAGAACCCACCACTCTTGAACCCATTTGCTCTAGAAAATGCTGTGCTAGAACCCACTCCTCTAGAAACCATCAACCTAGAAACACTGCTCTAGAACCACCCCACACAACCTACCACTCAAGAGCCTACCGCTCTAGAACCTACTGCTCTAGAACCCCCTCTCTGCAACCCACCACTCTAGGACACAACACTCTAGAACACAGCACTCTAGAGCCCATTTCTCTAGAACTCATCATTCTGGAACCCCCTCTTCTAGAACCCATCACTCTGCTCTAACTGCCTGTTCAAAGCTCCATCTACCCAGGGACTGGCATAAGGGCCATGTGGGTATGGACCCTGCTGGTCCTGAGTGGTGCTCCATCCCTGCTTGCAGAGAATGTGTTCTTCCAGGGACTCAGGACAGGGGCAACCAGCCACACAGAAGTATTTCAGTCTTTTAACAAGTTGGCACCTCCTAATTGTGTGGACTATTTATTTATTTATTTTTTTGCGGTACTGGGGATTAAACTCAGGGGCATTCTACCTCCGAGCTACACCCCCAGCCCTATTTTTTTATTCTTTATTTTGAAACAGGGTCTCACTAAGTTGCGGAGTGCCTCACTAGGTAGCTGAGGCTGGCCTCGAACCCAGATCCTCCGGTCTCAGCCTCCCAAATGCTGGGATTACAAGCGTGCGCCACCACGCCCGGCTGGGGACATGTTTTTGCCACATGAGCCTTTCGGGGGACATTGAAACCCAGACCGTAGCGCCAGCTTTGCAGCCAGTTGCCCAAAATAGCTTCATTGATGGGAATCAGCACATTCTTCACAGTGGAGATGAGGACACAGTCCACCAGCCTCCTGTGGTGTGTCCCTGTGGCCTGGGGCTTAAGAAGCTCTCGGGGCACAGGGAGGGGAGGAGCTGGTACCCTCAGTTCCTGCCCCAAACAATAGCTGAATGTCACTGGGGAGTAGGCAGGGTAAGCATGTGTGTACGCGTGATGCTTATGTTTTCTTTTTTTTTTCTTTTTTTGTTGTACTGGGGATTGAACTCAGGGTCATTCTACCTCCGAGCTATACCCCCAGCCCTATTTTTTATTCTTTATTTTGAAACCGAGTCTCACTAAGTTGTGGAGGGCCTCACTAGGTAGCTGAGGCTGGCCTCGAACCCGGATCCTCCTGTCTCAGCCTCCCGAATGCTGGGATTACAAGCGTGTGCCACCACGCTCGGCTTCGTGATGCTTATGACGTGCAAGATGGGGTGGTATAAACGTGGTGCGTGTGTATCTGTGCTGTGTGCAAGTCGGCGTGCTCACAGGCGTACATGCCTGTGTGTTATGAAGGTGCTAGAGCAACTGTTGTGAATAAGATTAAGAAGATGGTGACCTCAACCAGGCATGGCGGCTCACGCTTGTAATCCCAATACTTGGGAGGCTGAGGCAGGAGGATCAAAGGTTCAAGGACAGCCTCAGCAAGTAGTGAGACTCTCATCAACCTAGTGAGACCCTGTTTCCAAGTAAGAAATAAAAAATTGGGCTGGAGGTATAGCTTGGAACTAGAATGCCTCTGGGTTCGATCGCCAGTACCACAGTAGCTTGGAAGTAAAATGCCCCTGGGTTCACTCCCCAGTACAAAAAGAAACAAACCAAAAAAAAAAAAGGAAGACAGAGTTCCCAGCAGCAGTCCCAACTGACTGGGTGGACGCCTGACTCTGCAGTGTGGGAAGGCTGCACATTCTGAAGAAAGAAAATTTGGGCAAAAAATTGAGAACGAGCCGGGCGTGGTGGCACACGCTTGTAATCCCAGTACTTGGGAGGCTGAGACCGAAGGATGGTAGGTTTGCAGCCAGCCTCGGCTACCTAGTGAGGCCCTCTGCAACTTAGTGAGGCCCTGTTTCCAAATAAAGAATAAAAAATAGGAGCCGGGCGTGGTGGCGCACGCTTGTAATCCCAGCATTTGGGAGGCTGAGACTGGAGAATCCGGGTTCAAGGCCAGGCTCAACGACTTCGTGAGGCTCTCCGCAACTGAGTGAGACCCTGTCTTAAAATAAAGAATAAAAAAACTAGGGCTGGGGGTGTAGCTCGGAGGTAGAATGCCCCCAGGTTCCATACCCAGTATCGCAAAAATAAAATAAAATAAATAAAATAAAAAATAAAAAATAGAGCTGGGGGTGTAGCTCGGAGGTAGAATGTCCCTGGGTACTGAAAAGAAAAAAAATAAAATAAAAAGTGAGAACGGGCTCCTCCGCCTCCTTCGTGGCTGTGTCTGTTTTGTTTTGTTGGGGAACAGCTCTGCGCAGTGGAGGACGCGTGCCACCGTGACCGGGGTCATTCCCAGACTGTGTCAAATAAAGCAGTGCCCTGTGGCGAGGAGACTGTGCCCTCCTGGCAGCGACGGCGGCCTGGGTGTTATGAAGGATTTGGGTCAGAGAACATTCTGGAACATTATTTTCTAGGAGCCCGAGGCACAGGCTGGGTTGGAGGAGAGGTGACAAGCGCCTGTCTAAGGTCGCCCTGTGCCCCACGTGGCTTTATTGACTTGTGTAGGTCATTGGAAGGGCAAAGTCTCACTCGGGCTTCCTGACGGTTGCAGAGCTCACCACCCCCGCTTTCTTCCTATCTCACCTTCCGCTTCCCGCCTCTGTCTGAACATCAGTCTCTGTCTGATCAGACCGGGTCTCAAGACTTGGACGAGCCCTGCTCCTCCGCGCAGGCGCATCACAGAGCTCCGCGCAAAACCCTCCTGCGGGGATGGCGGCGGGTCTACTGAGACGATTGCAACCCAGCCCAACCCAAATAGGCCCAGCGCCAGTTTAAAAGCAAACTTCTTCTTTTTTTTTGTGGCACTGGGGATGGAACCCAGGGGCAGTCTACTTCCGAGCTCCACCCACAGCCCTGTTTTTTATTCTTTATTTTGAAACAGGGTCTTACTAAGTTTCGGAGGGTCTCACTAGGTAGCTGAGGCTGGCAGTGAACCCAGATCTTCCTGTCTCAGCCTCGCAAGGACTGGGATTACAAGCGAGGACCACTAACACCTGGCAGAAAACTTCTTTTCTTTCCTACCATTCTACCAGGTATTGAACCCACCGGGGTCATTCTACCTCCTAACTACACCCCCAGCCCTTTTTTTTTTTTTTTTGAAACAGGATCTTACTAAGTTCCTAAGGCTGGCCTCAAACCTGCGATTTTCCTGTCTTAGCCTCCCAAGTGCTGTGATTACAGGCGTGCACCACCACGCCCGGCTTAAAAGTAAACTTTTGGGAGGAGAACGGAGAGTCACTTTGGGGTGATCGAAGTGTTCTAATGTGAGATACTGGTGGTGGCGGCCCCCCTCGGTGAACAGACTGAGAACACAGGCCCTGTAGACCTTGGAGGAGTGGGTTTTGCCAGGCCCCGTGGTGCACGCCTGCAACCCCAGCAACCTGGAAGGTTGAGGCAGGAGGATGCAGGTTGGGGGACAGCCTGGGCAACTTAGTGAGCCTCTGTCTCAAAATGAAAAAGAGAGGGCTGGTGAGTACAGCCTAGTGGTAGGACACTCCTAGGTTCAATCTCCAGCATCATGGGCAGGGACACAAAAAATAAACTAACATATAACACCATTCCAAGTAGTTTTCTGGCCGGGCGTGGTGGCGCACGCTTGTAATCCCAGCATTCGGGAGGCTGAGACCGGAGGATCCGGGTTCGAGGCCAGCCTCAGCTCCCTAGTGAGGCACTCCGCAACTTCGTGAGACCCTGTTTCAAAATAAAGAATAAAAAATAGGACGGGGGGTGTAGCTCGAAGGTAGAATGCCCCTGAGTTCAACCCAGTACCGCAAAAAACAAACAAACAAAAACAAGTAATTTTCTGCCCGTTGTTTGCCCCAATTCTTTATTGGGTACTGAGGATTGAATCCAAGGGCATTCTACTTCCAGGCTGTAACCCCCAGCCCTATGTTATTTTCATTTTGAAACAGGGTCTCGCTAGGTTGATGAGTCTTTGAACATGTGATCCTCCTGTCTTAGCCTCCTAAATACTGGGATTACAGGCTGTACCATTACGCCCGGCCACCCCAGCTCTTTTTATTTTTTATTTTGAAACAGGGTCTAAGTGACTGAGGCTGGCCTTGAACCTGCTACTTTACATAAATTCTAAATTTGGGGGCAACTACATCTATTCATTTTTCTTGTTTAATGGTCCTTAAAAACAACTTTTCTGTATTTTCTTCTGATACTTTTGGGGGGGGGGGAGAGGAGTACTGGGAATTGAACCCAGGGGCATTCTATCTCCAAGCTACACCCCATTCCCTGGCCCTTTTGATTTTTGTTTTGTTTTGTTTTGAAATAAGAGTTTTGAAGCCAGGCGTGGTGGCGCATGCTTGTAATCCCAGCATTCGGGAGGCTGAGACCGGAGGATCCGGGTTCACGGCCAGCCTCAGCTACCTAGTGAGGCACTCCGCAACTTAGTGAGACCTGGTTTCAAAATAAAAAATAAAAAATAGGGCTGGGGGTATAGCTCGAAGGTAGAAAGCCCCTGAGTTCAATCCCCAGTACCGCAAAAAAAAGAAAGAAAAAAAAGAAATAAGAGTCTTGCTGAGTTGCCAAGAGTCTCACTAAATGGCTGAGGCTGGCCTTGAACCTGGGATCCTCCTGTCTCTGTCTCCCAAGTACTGGGCCTACAGGCATGGAGGGCTTCTCCACAGTGCTCTAATCTCTGCTTCCTGGAAGCCCCGGGGAGGAGTTCTAATGCCTGTAGCTATGAATAGCCGGTTAACTGGGGTCTTCCCATGGTCCAGCCACTGTGCTGAATCTTGCCCATTTATTGTCTCACTTCTGACTCCTGTCACTCTATGAAGTAGCTGTTGTCATTATTACTCTGGCTTTCCAGATTCCCAAGGGAAGGTCCGCAGAGCTGAGTCACTCGTTCAAGATCATCTAGCTGGGAAATGGTAGCACTGGGATTCGAACCCAAGCCTGTCTGACCCCAGAGCACGAACCACTAATTACCGCTTGGTAATTCTCTCTGGCACCAGACATCTGTTATAAACTCCCGAGGGCCACCGGCTCCCCAGGGCCTCGGCCAAGCCTCAGCCAAGCTCTCGACGTCGGCTCCTATGAGCCGCAAGTGCACAGCGAGCGTGTCTCCCACCTTGGCCAGGTCTTTTGTCTTTTCTTTCTTTCTTTTCTTTTCTTTTTTTTTTTTTGGCGGTACTAGGGATTGAACTCAGGGGCATTCTCCTTCCGAGCTACACCCCCAGCCCTATTTTTTATTCTTTATTTTGAAACAGAGTCTCACTAAGTTGCAGAGTGCCTCACTAAGTAGCTGAGGCTGGCTGCAAATCTGGGATCCTCCGGTCTCAGCCTCCCAGGTACTGGGATTACTCAACTGAGCAGGAGCCTGAGTTTCCTGCTCTGCCAAGGCTGAGAGTGAAGCAGGGGAGTCTCCTCTTACAGGGTTCTTGTCCAGTGGTTTTCAACAAATGAAGTCCAAGGACTAAAGTAGGACATAGAAATAGGAAAGTTGAGCCGGGCGTGGTGGCACACACTTGTAATCCCGGCATTTGGGAGGCTGAAACCAGAGGATCTGGGTTCACGGCCAGCCTCAGCTACTTGGTGAGGCCCTCTGCAACTTAGTGAGACCCTGTTTCAAAATAAAGAATAAAAAATAGGGCTGGGGGTATAGCTCGGAGATAGAATGCCCCTGAGTTCAATCCCCAGTACTGCCAAAAAAAAAAAAAAATATGAAAGTTTATTTTAAGTCAGGGAAAGAGAGAAGACAAAAACAGCTCCCCTCAACACACACATAGGGGCGAGGGGTCCCCCAAAGAGAAGAGAATAACCACTGAAGCTCTTGGGAGACCGGCTTTTAAACCTTACTGAGGTTCCCCACGTCTGCTTTTATTTGGTGTGTGTTTGGTATGTGTGTGTGTGGTGGTGTGTGTGTGTGTGTGTGTGTGTGTGTGTGTGTGTGTGTGTGTGTTGCTGGAAATTGAACTCAGGGGCATTCTACCACTGATCTATACCCCCAGCCCTATTTTATTTTTGTTTTGAAACAGAGTCTCGCTTAGGTTGATGAGAATCTCACTAATTTCTGAGGTTGTCCTCTAACCTGCGATCCTCCTATCTCAGCCTCCCAAGTGCTGGTATTACAAGTATGTGCCACCATGCCCGGCTACATCTGCACTTTTAGAACTGGTCAGAATTGGGTTTGGGGGAATTAATAACTTTTGCACAGTTTCAATCCTTAATTTCGTATAGGCTTGTTCTTATCGGCGG
>PVLC010049786.1:0-10319 GCA_004027655.1 Graphiurus murinus | reverse complement strand
GATAGGGCCCGGAAGTTGCAGGTGAAGGCGGGACTTCGGAGATTAGGGCGTGGAACTTAAACTTCTAAGGGGTGGAGTTAGCTTAACTCAAAGAACTTCCAAGGGGTGGAGTTAGCTTAAAACTCTCCAGATTTAAAAAAAGCTAATTCTATGAAACACCTCCTTCTACCTAACATTTCCTTTCTAAGCTACCTCAACAGAATGAACCCAGGGGCATTCTACCTCTGAGCTACACCACAGCCCTATTTTTTTTTTTTTTTTTGTGGTACTGGGGATTGATCTCAGGGGCATTCTACCTCCGAGCTACACCCCCAGCCCTATTTTTTATCCTTTATTTTCAAACGGGGTCTCACTAACTTGCGGAGTGCCTCACTAGGTAGCTGAGGCTGGCTACGAACCCGGATCCTCTGGTCTCAGCCTCCCGAATGCTGGGATTACAAGCATGCGCCACCACGCCCGGCTCTGGCATGCGTTTCTGAGGGGAAAACAGAGTGCTGCTGGGTGGAGGCAGCCTCGAGCCTCCGGGAGCCCAGGCACGTGCTGCAGGTGCGTCACCCAGGCGCCCAGGCACAGGCCATGGGAAGGGGGACGTTCACTCAGGATGAGCTCATGGGGTGAACAGAACACCCAGATTTCTGGGGAAGGTGTTGTGCAGAGAAGGGCTGAGTCACAGAACTGTGTCCTGGGCCGTGAGGTCTTGGGCAAGCCACCCTCTAGACCTCATTTCTGCAGAGTTTGTGAAGTGATATGACCTTCTATGACACGCCAGGTGCATTCTAGGTGCTCAACAGATATTACCCTTTCTTTCCCCAGTGCAATGTAATAGAAAAAACTTTCAAAACCTTGGCAGAGCTGGGTGTGGTGGTACACACCTGTAATCCCAGTACTTGGGAGGCTGAGATAGGAGGATCACAGGTTCAAGGCCAGCCTCAGCAACCTGGTGAGACCCTATTTCAAAGTAAAAAATCAAAAGGGGCTGGGGGTATGACTCAAGAGATAGAATGCCCCTGGGCTCCACCCCCAGTGCCAAAACAAAACAAAACAAATTGGCAGGAGTTGGAAATGGTGGAGGGGAGACAAAGAGGGTCTAGTGACAAGCGGCCAGAAGCCAGGGCACCAGGTACACCCCACGCTGCTCGGGAAGCGAGGCCCTGGGTGCTGCGAGGAGCAGGCCTGAGTTGGTCTTCAGAACCTGTGGTGACACACAGCCTTTCCCACCCAGTGTTTAAAGACAAGACAGCAGAGTAGCATTTGGGTTATTTTATTTTTAGTTAAAGAAAAACAGCCTTTTCCAAGTACAACAAAGTGAACTGAAGGTCAGAGGAAGCAGGCGCAGGCTGCTCAAGGCTCGGGCTCCGCACCCGGAAGCAGGAAGGAGAGCCCCCGGGGCGCTGAGGTGGCAGGAGCGGCAGCGGGTCCCTTTGGTGGGGTCGGGCAGAGCTGCCGGCCACCCCGGTCACTGGATTGCTTTGTGTGGGCTCTAAGGTGATTTCCAAGCGTCAGCTGACATGATTAACGCTATTATTTTCGGGGACATTAAATTAAGGAATGACACTGGGAACCAGAGTGGCTTATTCAGTTGGATTCTGAATCACAATCAGGAAATAGTCTTTGTCTGCAAAAGAGAAAAATGAAAAAAGCAAATTACTAAATGTAAAATGGAAGAAAAACCTAACAGAAAGCAAGCAACGTCTTAAATCACTAACCACAAAACAGAGCGAGGGGAGGACGCGTTGATGGAGAGCACGGGTGGGCGCTCTCGCCGCTGCCCCGCGCGCTGTGGAGTCAGTCCTTCTTTCAGTATGACAGCAGTCCCTGTTTATTAACTGACTGCACTGCAAAAGTACCACGGTGGACACCTTAGTTCATCCTCTAAGGAGCCGTCACACTGGTGTTCCTCCCTGCCACCTTCTGCAGAGTGGGTGGTCTTTCTCTATCCCGTCATATGGAGAGGATGACTGAAAGCTATAGGAAGTTATGCACTCCTTTCCTTCCTTAGACTGAACCCTGGGGCATTCTACCTCCGAGCTACTCCCCCAGCCCTATTTTTTATTCTTTATTTTGAAACAGGGTCTAAGCTGCAGAGGGCCTCATTAAGCTGAGGCTGGCCTTGAACCCAGATCCTCCAGTCTCAGCCTCCCAAGCACTGGGATTACACGTGTGTGCCACCACACTCAGCTCCTATTTTATTTTTTTTTGGGGGGGGGAAGGTACTGAGGATTGAACTCAGAGGTTATTCTACCTCCAAGCTACATCCTCAGCCCGATTTTTTTTTTTTTTGTGGTACTGGGGATGGAACCCAGGGGAATTCTACCTCTGAGCTACATTCCTAGCCCCTATATTTTATTCTTTATTTTTGAAACAGGGTTTCACTAAGTTACGGAGGGCCTCACTAAGTAGCTGAGGTTGGTCGCGAACCCGGATCCTCTGGTTTCAGCCTCCCAAGTACTGGGATTACAAGCATGAGCCACCACACCTGGCCTATTGTTTTTTTTTTTTTTTTTTCGGTACTGGGGATTGAACTCAGGGGCATTCTACCTCCGAGCTATACCCCCAGCCCTATTTTTTATTCTTTATTTTGAAACCGGGTCTCACTAAGTTGCGGAGTGCCTCACTAGGTAGCTGAGGCTGGTCGTGAACCCGGATCCTCCGGTCTCAGCCTCCTGAATGCTGGGATTACAAGCGTGCGCCACCACGCCCGGCTTACACCTGGCCTATTTGGGCTTTTTTTTTTTCCAGTACTGAGTATTGAACCCAGGGGCATTCTACCTCTGAGCTATACCCCCAGCCCTATTTTTTATTCTTTATTTTGAAACAGGGTCTCACTAAGTAGCTGAGGCTGGCCGCGAACCCGGATCCTCCGGTCTCAGCCTCCCACGTACTAGGATTACAAGCGTGCGCCACCATGCCCAGCTTTCTTCCAGCTCTTTTTCTGCACCTCTACCTTGCATACTCTTTCTCACAATTCAGCTCCAACATCCCTCTTCTGGGAAGCCTTTGCCAAGGGCCCCAGGGAGACCTGACCTAGGTCTCAAATGCTCCGTGGACTTCTCCTTGCAAGGTAAGGATGGGCTGTGCTGTGCTTGTTCCTTTCTCCCCCATGAGATCACGATTCCTCCGAGGCTTATAGTTGCTGTGAGTGAGGATTTGTTGAGGGATGCCAGCTAGAGCTAGCTGGGCAACAAGGCAACTTGGTTCCTACAATTCCTCAGGTCCTCCGTGGGCCTCTGCAGCAGGTACTGATGTGCCAGGTCTTCCTGCTGAGGCCACAGAGAACCCGCTGTGACGGTCTGCTCCTAAGTGAGGAGGCGAAAAGACCCCTTACCTGGTGCAACCATAATTTCATTTTTCTTGGAACGAATTCGAAGGAAGGTGAGGTCATTCTGGGGGTCAATTTCTCGCACAGTGCTCCGTGCCTTCAAGATGAAGTTGTGCATGAGGTTGGCGTACTGCGTGGTGGTGGGATTGTCCATGGTGCTCTTGATGGGAATACCTAGTGAAGAGCAGAGAGAACCCAAGGAGGACATTAGAACCCCTTCCTGCCAAGCTCCCAAAGTCCTCAACTCAGTGGTAGAACATGTGCTTAGCATATATCAGGCCCTGGGTTTAAGGCCCAGCACCAAAAAATAAAATTAAATAAAATAAAATAAATAAATAAATAAATAAAGGCCTAACTGGAGAACCTGCAGATTCACCATTCCCCTTACTGCTGGTGCACAGGCTAGGGTGTTTTGTTGTTGTACTGGGGGCTGAACCCAGGAGTGCTTCACTACCACTGAGCTGTATCCCCAGCTCATTTTTTTTCTTTTGTACTGGCAATTGAACTCAGGGGCACTCGACCTCTGAGCTACACCCCTAGTCCCCCCTTTTTTTAATTTAAAAAAATTTTTTGGTATTGGGGATTGAACCCAGAGGCATTCTACCTTCCAGCTATACCCCCAGCCTGATTTTACTTCTTATTTGGAAACAGGATCTCACTATTTGCTGAAACTGTTCTCGAACCTGTGATCCTCCTAACTTAGCTTCCCAAGTACTGGGATTACAAGCATGTGCCACCACGCCTGGCTGCCCTTTTTATTTTGAAGCAAGGTCTTTCTAAGATGCTGAGGCTGGCCTCGAGCCTGTAATCCTCCTGTCTCAGCCGCCTAAGTACTGGGATTGTAGACGTGTGCTACCATGTCTGGCACTAGGTCTTTTGTTTTGAAGTATTAAATGGAGCGCGCTCACTGTGTGGTGTCTACTGTCAGGAAGGGAACTCTATGACTCAACTTGAGCCACCTCAGGGAACAATGGTCATCAGATGCCTATGAGTTGGCCATGACCTATCAGCAGAAGGCTCCATCGCGGAGACTTTGAGTTCACCAACTGCCACTCACATCTGAAGAACGTGGCCCAAGTGACACATCACACCTCACTCAGAAGTGACCAGCCTCAGCCCAGGCCCTGAAAATCTGGCCCACAAGTGACCAGCTCAGAGACCAGCAAAGGGCAGCCATCCTCAGGCCTACCCAACGGGAAGTGAGAGACTGGCCCGACTTCAACTTCTCAGGACACCAGGAACAAAAGTGTGGGCAGAAGAGAACACGAAGGCAAAAAAAGCAACTGAAGCTGGGCGTGGCGGTGCACGCTTGTAATCCTAGTACTTGAGAGGCTGAGGCAGGAGGATCGCAGGTTCGAAGCCAGCCTCAGCAACTTAGTGAGGCTCTCAGAAATTTAGTGAGACTCTGTTTCCAAATAAAATATAAAATAGGTCTGGGGATATAGCCCAGAGGTAGAAGGTCCTTGGGTTCCATCCCACAAAAAAAAAAAAAAATCAGAATTCCAATCCAGGTGTGGTGGTGCACGTTTGTAATCCCAGTATTTGGGAGGCAGAGACAATCGAGGATCACAGGTTTGTGCCAGCCTCAGCTACTTAGTGAGGCCCTCCATAAATTAGTGAGACCTTGTTTTAAAATAAAAGAATAAAAAATTGGGCTGGGAATATAGCTCGGAGGTAGAATGCCCCTGGGTTCCATCCCCGGTACCACAAAAACAAAAACAAAAACAGAATCGTAATAATAGTATTAGCACACTGAATGTCTTAGAAAGAAAGAAAGAAAGGGAAAAAAAAAGGCTTAAAGTAAGATCAGGCCCAGGCAGGGGCTTGACAGACAGCGAATGTTCTGTGAGCTCGGGGTAGCGGGGGCAGGTCTGGAAGGAGAGGCACCTTCGGTGTTCACCACGATGATTCCCTGCACTCCTTTCTGGCTCTGCAGGCGCTTCAGTGTCTCCTCCACCTCTGCCTGCCAAAAAACAAGACCAAGGTTAGGAGAGGCCAGGTAGGTTGGTGAACTTCCTCATACCCCAGGCAGGTGAATCACACATTTGTCTTCCAACAACAAACAAGCAGCACTCAGACACCTGACGCTAGCTCAAGGCTCGGCCGCCCCACGGGGTCCTCAGGCCACCACTGGCGCGAGGGCATCGGTGCGCACCTCCAGCGCGAAGCGGGCTGCTTCTGGCCCTTGGCCCCCCAGGCGCTACTGTCCCCCGGCCTCCACACTGGCAGCTGAATATGAGTATCACTCTCGGGAATACAGAAATACCCATGACTCATGGCCTCATAGCTGGGCCAGGACTCTGATGATTTGAAAAAATACAAACAGTAGTTTCTAACAGGAAGGAGGCATTTGTCATTTGTGGCCCAAACAGTAGAACTGAAAACATTTCAAGGACGCAAGATGTCCCTCTAAGGATAGACTCAGTGACTTAAGCTGACATCTGAGACAGTGTGACACATGGCATATGCCACAGGATATGTGTCTTGGGGGAGGGGCTCATTAATCCTGATTATCCAGGAAGCCAGTCAGGGTGGAATATTTTTATTTTTTTGCAGAATTGGGGATTGAACCCAGGGGCATTCTAGTATTCTACCACCAAGCTACACCCCCAACCCTACTTTTTTATTCTTTATTTTTGAAACAAGGTCTCACTAAGTTACTAAGGGCCTAAGTAGCTGAGGCTGGTTGCGAACCTGTGATCCTCCTGTGTAAGCCTCCCAAGTACTGGGAGATCCTGTTATTACAATGCACCAATTAAAAATAAATAAATAATTTTAAAAAAGTACTGGGGTTACAAGCGTGCACCACCATGTCGAGCTATTCTTTTTTTATTTTTTTATTTTTTTGCGGTACTGGGGATTGAACTCAGGGGCATTCTACCTCCGAGCTACACCCCCAGCCCTATTTTTTATTCTTTATTTTGAAACCGAGTCTCACTAAGTTGTGGAGTGCCTCACTAGGTAGCTGAGGCTGGCCTCGAACCTGGATCCTCCGGTCTCAGCCTCCCGAATGCTGGGATTACAAGCGTGCGCCACCACACCCGGCTCTGGCTATTCTTTATTTTGAAACAGAGTCTCACCAAGTTGTGGAGGGCCTAAGTTGCTGAGGCTGGCTTCGAACCTGCAATCCTCCTGCCTCAGCCTCCCAAGTACTGGGATTACAAGCATGCGCCCCGACGCCCGCCCTAGGGTGGGATATTCTGACACATGGAAGTTATAGACAGAGGGGACAGTGAGGTGTCCGGATCCCCGATGTGTCGTGCAGGGCCTTCCACACATCGCTCCATATACTCTCTTTCCCTCCACTTTTTATCGATCCACCTGTGTGGCCCTGTCCCCACATCTTTTTACTCTACAAGGCCACTTCTGTTGAAATCCAAGTCTTCTTTGTGGTGATGGGGATTGAACCCAAGGACATTCTACCTCTGAGCTAAATCCCCAGCCCTATTTTACTTATTTTTGGTACTGGGGATAGAATACAGAGACATTCTACCTCTGAGCTACACTTAGACCTTTTTATTTTTTTGTGGTACTGAGGATTGAATCCAGGGGCATTCTACCTCTGAGCTACACTCCCAGCCCTATTTTTTATTCTTTATTTGGAAACAGGATCTCACTAAGTTGCAGAGGGCCTCACTAAACTAAGTAGCTGAAGCTGGCCGTGAGTCCGGATCCTCTGGTCTCAGCCTCCCAAGTACTAGGATTACAAGTGTTCGCCACCACACCTGGCTTTTTATTTTGAAACAGGGTTTTGCTAAGTTGCTGAGGCTGGCCTTGAACCTGTGATTCTCCTGTCTCAGCCTCACAGGTACTTGAGGTGGGATCACAGCCGGCCCAGTCAACCAAATCACCATGTGGTTTCTTGGGAGGAGACTTCTTGGGATGATGCTTGGTAGCACCAACAAGCAGCGAGGAATGACAAGACCTAAGGTTTCTCAAGGCTGGCTCTGGCTGCTCTGTGGAGAATGGACCCCAGGGGGCACACACGGCCTGCGGGAGTCCTGGCTTCCAGCCCTGGAGCTCTGCTGCCTGGGGCTCCCACTGGCTTCTTCCTTGACATAACCAACCCCCAACCTCACAGAGGCAGCTCAGCTCCAGCCCCTCTCCAGGGCACACAGGCTTCACAGCACTTACCACAGCGGAGTACGACTGTCATTTCACATCCTACGCCAGACCCAAGGCATCCTGCAAGCAGGGACCCCACACCTTTACAATCCCAGTACCAAACACAGGATAGCTCAATGAAGACTTAAGGAATAAATAAAAAGCATTTATGCAATTATGTTTTATAAAATCAACTCTTTTAAGGAGGGAGGACATGGTCTTACAGTAGGAGATCTGAAGCGGGTTTTTTTCTTTGTGGTAATGGGGATTGAACTCAGGTGCATTCTACCTCTGAGCTACACCCTCAGCCCTATTTTCAATTCTTTATTTTGAAACAGGGTCTCACTGAGTTGCGGAGGGCCTCAGTAAGTAGCTGAGGCTGGCCTTCAGCGAACCTGCGATCCTCCTGTCTCAGCCTCCCAAGTACTGGGATTACAAGTGTGTACCACCATGTCCTGCCACCCCAGCATTTAAAAAATTTTTTTTTTTTTTTTTTGTTTTGAAACAAGGTCTCATAAGGTTTCTAGGAGTCTTCTTGCTAAGTTGCTGAAGTTAGTCTTGAACCTGCAATCCTCCTGTCATGCTCCCAAGTACTGGGATTACAGGCATGTGCTACCACAACCAGCTAAAAGAAGGGTTTTGCAAAAGAACACATAAAGAGCAGGTCAAAAGAAGAGCTAAATGCAGGCTGCAGTGGCTTGTGCCTACAGCCCCATCAGTGGGGACGTTGAGGTGGAAGGATATTTTTTTTTTTGGTACTGGGGATTGAACTCAGGGGTATTCTACCTCTGAGCTACACCCCCAGCCCTATTTTTTATTCTTTATTTTGAAACAGGGTCTCACTAAGTTGCGGAGTGCCTCACTAGATAGCTGAGGCTGACCGTGAACCCGGATCCTCCGGTCTCAGCCTCCCAAGTACAAGGATTACAAGCCTGTGCCACCACGCCCGACTTGGAAGGATCATTTAAGTTCAGGAGTTCAAGACCAGCCTAGGCAACATAGCAAGACCCTGCTTGCTTGCTTATTTATTTATTTTGCGGTACTGGGGATTGAACTCAGGGGCATTCTACCTCCGAGCTATACCCCCACCCCTATTTTTTATTCTTTATTTTGAAACAGGGTCTCACTAAGTTGTGGAGTGCCTCACTAGGTAGCTGAGGCTGGCCGCGAACCCCGATCCTCCGGTCTCAGCCTCCCAAATGCTGGGATTACAAGCGTGCGCCACCATGCCCGGCAAGGCCCTGTTCAAGGCCTCTAGGTTCAATCCTCAATACAAAAACTTTATCAGTGACCCAAACTAATGAGGTATCTGCTTTGAGAGAACTCACATTTTAGTTACAGACTTACTTTTAGTTAATTAATTAATCTGTTGTGGTACTGGGAATTGAATCCACTGGGTTTCTAACACTGAGCCACACCCCTAGCCCTTCTTTTTTTTTTGCGGTACTAGGGATTGAACTCAGGGGCATTCTACCTCCGAGCTACACCCCTAGCCCTATTTTTTTATTCTTTATTTTGAAACCGGGTCTCACTAAGTTGCGGAGTGCCTCACTAGATAGCTGAGGCTGGCCGCGAACCCGGATCCTCCGGTCTCAGCCTCCCGAATGCTGGGATTACAAGCATGCGCCACCACGCCGGGCTCCTTCTTATTTTTAAAAATTTGAAACAAAGTTACCATTTGGTGGCCTTAAATCTCCCACCTCCTATCTCAGCCTCCCAATTAGTAGGATTATAGACATGCTCTAGGTGCCTGGCTTGGAGGACTATTTTTTGTTTTTTTTCTGGGTGGTAATAGAGATTGAACCCAAGGGTGTTCTACCTCTGAGCTATACCCCCAGTCCTAATTTTTTTTTTTTTGAAACTGGGTCTAAACTGCTGAGGCTGGCCTCAAACCTGCAATCCTCCTGTCTCAGCCTCCCAAGTACTGAGATTATAGGTATCTACCATGCCCAGCTAGGAGGAGACATTTTTAAAAGGATTCCCATGGTGGTATATGCCTGTAATCCCAGTACTTGGGAGGCTGAAACAGGAGGATCACAGGTTCATGGCCAGCCTCAAATTCATTGTGGGTCCCTGCAATTTAGTAAGACCCTGTTTTAAAATAAGAAATCGGGGTGTAGCTGAGAGGTTGAATGCTCTTGGGTCAATTCCCAGTACTACACACACACACACACACAAACACACACACACACACACACACAAAAAAAAAAAAAAAAAAAGGAAAAGATTCTTTCAGGAACGCCTGAGGATGTAATTTCTATGCAAAGAACTAATGGTGAGAAAGAAAGGCACTCCAAGCAATGGGGGGAAAGGAGACACAATTCCTGGGGTCTCTAGTTCTCGGGTACAAGTGGCGGACGTACGGAAAAACAAGCAGCAATGAGGGTCAGGATTATTTACTGGCTCAACAGAGGGATAACCAACTGACACAAGTGACCCATGAAGAATTGTGACCAATCTACCATGCATACAATTAATTTCTTTTTTTGTGTGTGATACTGGGGATTGAACTCAGGGGCATCCTACCTCTGAGCTATACCCCTGGCCCTATTTTCTATTTTTTTATTTTGAAACTGGGTTTCACTAAGTTGCAGAGTGCCTCATTAGGTAGCTGAGGCTGGCTGCGTACTGGGATCCTCCGGTCTCAGCC
The DNA here is from genome assembly GCA_004027655.1 of Graphiurus murinus. Taxonomy (NCBI): domain Eukaryota; kingdom Metazoa; phylum Chordata; class Mammalia; order Rodentia; family Gliridae; genus Graphiurus; species Graphiurus murinus. The sequence goes on along the minus strand of PVLC010049786.1, from coordinate 246 downwards.
TCCCAAGTACTGGGATTATAAGCATGCGCCACCATGCCTGGCTTTGGCTTGATATTTTTTTTTTTTTTTTTTTTTTTTTGTGGTACCGGGGATTGAACTCAGGGGCATTCTACCTCCGAGCTACGCCCCCAGCCCTATTTTTTATTCTTTATTTTGAAACCGAGTCTCACTAAGTTGCGGAGTGCCTCACTAGGTAGCTGAGGCTGGCCGCGAACCCGGATCCTCCGGTCTCAGCCTCCCGAATGC
>PVLC010049785.1:0-10321 GCA_004027655.1 Graphiurus murinus | reverse complement strand
ATGTTAGTTTGCCCGCAGTGATCCTTTGACAGCCATTCTTAACTCACCGTGGTCTCAGAGCATCCTCTGGCTGGTGTGCCTTTGGTCAGGCACAGACAAGCCCTGCTCCTACCTTAGTCACTGAGCAATGCCATTCTGTGGCCTCTATCCTAACACCATCTGTAGGCTGTTGGAAGGTCTCTCCAGCTTTGATCTCTGGAATGGTGTTTCTGATGTTGATTGAAGCCATGCCCTCCTGGCTCCACCAAATGGTGGAGAGGGCAGCTTTGTGTCCCAAGGTGGCAATAAGATCGGAGCTCACAAGGAATCGGTCTCCCTTTTCCCACAAGAATGCTTCTGTCCCAGAGTGGGTTGGCCATGTGGCGGCCTGGGCTCTGGCCTGGCTGGGCTGACACTGAAGCACTTCTGAAATGGAATCTTCTGCTCAGAGCTAAATAGAAAGGTGGGTGTGCAGGGAGGGTGGAGGAAGGATAGAGAAAGGAGGCTGAGAAAGCCTGATCTCTGGTTCTAGATCCTTCTGGAAACTCTTGGGTTCTATGGGATATCCCTGGATCTCAAAAACTTTTTTTTTCTTAGCTGAACACAGTGGTGCATGCCTATAATCTCAATACTTGGGAGGCTGAATCAGGAGGACCACAGGTTTGATCAGCAACTTAGTGAGACCCTCAGCAACTTAGTGAGACCCTGTTTCAAAGTAAAAACCATAAAAGGCTGGGGGTATATCTCAGAGGTAAGATGCCTCTAGGTTCAATTTCTAGTACCACCCATCAAACGAAACAAAACAAAACAAAAAAGAAAAGAAAAAAACTCACCTATATTTCTTTTTCCTACTTGAGATCACTTGGGTGTATTTCTTTTACTTTCAACAACAACAACAACAAAAGACAACATTACAGCCTCCTTGAGTGCCGCAGGAACCGGCCTGGGAAAGATCTCACAGCCAGTGCCAAGCAGAATGGAGCTGGGGAGCCGAGGAGGGAGGGCTGGGACCCTCTGGGCTGATGGCTATCCAGAGCCTCAGGCCTGAGCTGAGGACCAGAGGTTGAGCCCTCCGCGTGTGGGGCTCATCTTGGAAGGACGTCATATGCAGCAGAGGGGGCTGACCCAGGGGACACGGTGCAGGAGGAAGGACTCTTCAGCCAGGAGTGGGGTCAGCTTAGGACCAGAGACCCCATCTTCAGAAACCTGGTTCTTTTCAGGGTCACTGCAGCCTTGCGTATTTCTTAGTCATCACGTCTCCAAGTCTATTTCGAAGTGTCAGCCCGGCTCAGCTCTGTGCGGTGAGGGGAACTTGCAGGATCATAGCATTAAGGAGAGACACCCCAACAGTGGGCTTCTGTGCTCCTCCCAGCCAGGGGAGTCCTCCTGCTCCCCCTGCTGTGCCTGGGAGGGTGCTATGTTTTCATGAACCTCTTTTTGCAACTTACCCAAGCCCACTAGGGTTCATTCAAACAGGCAACTGAATGAGAAATTGGGTTCAACTTAGTAAGGATGGATCCCCTCAAGGCTGGGCTGGGGGAGATTGCATCTCAGCGTGATAAATCCATGTGCACTCTGCAGAGGTGCCAGTGGCATCTTCGGATCAGGTGACTATGCTGGAGGGGGGCCCTGGGAGCACAGAGTGGGCCTCTTCTGCACGCGGAGCTCCCTGCTGAGCTGGAGCCGGGTGGGGTTTGAGGATGGAGGGGGCGGCAGGTCTGCACCCGCCCCACAGTGGGCTGAGGCATTGCCACCTCCACGCCAGACCTGGGCGGGACTCACAGAGGCCCCAAGCACAAAAGGTGGAGGGAGGTGCAAGTAGGATGCAAAATAGAACAGTCCTAAACTGATGTAAAAAGCCCCAACTTTCCCCATGATGGTTAACTTATTTACTTTTATTAAAAACCTTTTTTTTTTGAAGTACTAGAGATTGAACTCAGGGGCATTCTACCTCCGAACTATACCCCCAGCCCTATTTTTTTATTCTTTATTTTGAAACAGGGTCTCACTAAGTTGCGCGGTACCTCACTAAGTAGCTGAGGCTGGCCTTGAACCCGGATCCTCTGGTCTCGGTCTCCCAAACACTGGGATTACAAGCGTGCGCCACCACGCCCGGCTCTCCCCCTTCATTTTAAAGCATCTCTGCTCTGGTGGGCACCTGAGTTGGAGTTCACTCTTCCCAAGAAGTGCCCCAGTCCCCTGCCTGTCCTGAGGTCACAGAGTCCCATGTGGGTCCTCAGGTCCGTGAGTGTGTTTGCACACAACCACGAACTTGTGTATTTGTGCATACAGGAAACCAGCAGGTGGCCAGAGCTCTCCATGGGTGAAGCACGTTCTCTCTGGCTCTCCCCTGGACCAAGGCAGGGGCCTGCCATGGTCGGGCAGGGGTTGAGTTGCAGCCAGCAGCTGCAGTTTGAGTGACCAAGGTCAATACTTAGCAGTGTGCTCTGACCCCACACACAGCAGCCTGAAGACCACGTGGCAAGGCTTTCTCCAGACCCTGCTGCCCCAGGGACCCTGTCCTCTTTGGGATGGACAGGACTTGGTCAGCACAACTGAGAGGGGTCTGGGCAGATGAACAGGGAAGGCTTCCTGCTATCCCCCCCGCCCCGGGGTCCCTTGTTCACCTTCTGACTCTGCTTAGCAGGCCTCAGGCAGGGAGGGGATGAGGGAGCTGTCCTCCTGGGACAGAGCGGAGGAGGCAGCAGGCCAGGTGACAGTGCTGATTCCTGTGCAATGGTCCCCGGGGACTGGCCTTCTCCTAATTGCTGTCACCCTGAGTGCTTTCCAAATGGTACTCGGGCCTTCCTCCCCAGGCTGTATCTACATGAATTTTGCAAATAGCTGGGCCCTGCCTGTGAGCAGAGGCGATCAAGCTCGGCTCGGTGGCCAGCCTTCAAGGTCGTCCTCAGCGGCCTCCACCTGCTGGGGTCCACGCCCCTGGGAGTGTCCTCCCCATCTTGTACCAGTGTCACCAAAACAATATGGTGGCAACGATGGAGTCTCACTTCCAAGGTCCTCTTTCAGCACTTGCTCTAAGGAAAGCTAGCCGTCATATCCCAAGGACACTCAGGCAAGGAACTGGTATTGTTTTAAGTTACTTTGTGTTGGAGTCTTTTGTTACACAGTAATAGCTAACTAACACACTGGTTTTCTTTTTCTTATTATTGTTTTAATAAAATAAGGCTGGAGAATTGGATCAGTCTCAGGTTCTCCAGAGAGACAAGAATTTCAGGGAAGGGGACAGAGTCAGAAGGATTTGGAAATACCACAGATTGAAGCAGAAGGTTTGTCCAGCTCTGTCTAAGAAGTGCACAGGGGTCAGGTCTTGAGTCCTGTCCTGGTGGGGTCACAACACAGAGATGACCAAATCGCACCCTCTGTGGGCAAGACCAACGGGGACACGAATTCGTTCACTCAGCATAGAAGAATTATCACCTGAGGAAGGGAACGGGTGATTGGACCCATCATGACCCCCCTCACTTTCTCCAGTCCTGTTAGAATAAACTCTGCTCCTATGCCCATTGTTCAGATGGGGAGACTGAGGCTCAGGAGCTTGAGCTCTGTCCTGCAGGCACTAGGGGCACCCTTCAGGGAGTTTGTAAAGATCATTGTCGTGATGGGGAAGAGAATGTACTGAGAGGAAGTAGCAGGAATCAGGGGCTCTTGGGGCCCAGCAGAAAAGCCCCCAGCAGAGGCAACGCTTTGGGGATGGCAGGAGAAGGCAAGAAGCCATTGAGGTAGAGCGGTGGCCAGGGAGGGAAGCCCTCAGGATGGCTCGTGGTGTTCTGATGAGAGGCCTGGGGGGGGGGCAGTGTGGTGCCTTTCACCAAGATGGGAGCCCCCAACAGGAGCTTTATTGGGGGTTGGTATGAAACTCTCCTTGGGGACAGGTTGGGTTCCAGTGGGCATCCACGTGGAGATGTCCGTGCGGTATGCCGCTGAGGACTCCAATGGAGCTCATCTAACTGGCTCAGGTCCTCACCTCTTTGACGAGCAAGAGAGGAATTGTGGGCATGGATACAGTTGCTCAGTGCTTGCATGATGTCAGAAGAGCATGGCCCGGCCTGAGCCTCCGACAGCAAGGAGATGGCCACCGATGGAGACTGAGAGGACAGGGACAGGAGAGAGGAGGGGAACAGGAAGTGAGTGCTACTGCAGAGGCCGGGCAGGAGGGGCTTCTGATGAACCCAGCGGCTGGCACGGCCCTGCACTGCAGAGAGGCTCCACAGGGGTGGGTGGGAGACAGCTCGTTGGATGAGCAAGTCCAGAGCTACCTCAGCCACAGCCCACACTCAGGGCTGACCTCCCAAACCCACAGCAGGACACCAGAGCATTGCCACTCAGGTCCCACTGGAGCCGGGGAGGAGTAATGAAAGATCCCAACAACCAAAGCCGGTTAGCAGTGGAGGGCACTACCGAAGTGGCAATGAGTGTCCCGTTGCTGGGGGCATGCAAGAAGTTGGATAGCCAATGTTGTGGGCAGTGAGTACAAAATGGATTAGAGGACCTGGATGTGGCAGTGCATGCCTGTAATCCCAGTACTTGAGAGGCTGGGACAGGAGGATTGTAGGTTTGGGGCCTGTCTCGGCAACTTAGCAAGACCCTATTTCAAAATAAAAACTAAAAAAGGCTAGGGGATAGCTCAGAGGTAGAATGCCCCTGGGTTCAATCCCCAGAAACAAACAAACACAAAAGAGAGAAAGAAAGAAGAAAAGAAAAGGAAGAGAAAAGAAAGAAAAGGAATTAGATACCAGACAGTGTCCCCTCTGGCTCTGAGCTCTAGAATGTAAGAGGGAGGAAGTGAGTCAGAAGACACCGCGGAGCAGAAAGTCCTCAGCTCTCTGCTGCTGAGCTCCTGAGGTCCCAGGAGGAAAGGACTGAGGCCCTGCCATCCTGGTCAGGCAGAAGATCCTCACCCACCAGCCTGTGTTCTCTCCCTCCCTCCCTTCTTCCTTCGGGATCCTGTGGAATTGCAGGCCCCAGCACAAATCACAAAAACCTTAGCTAAAAGGCAAAGCAAATCAGAGCTCCAGGCAGTTTTTGCCCATGCCCGCGCCCCGATCTGGGACGCCATGGACACTCAAGTGTGCCGCTCCAAAGGGCCGTGGAGAGGGGTCATGAGGGCCACCGGGGTGCCCTCACGGTGGCTTTGGCCAGTCCCGCTTCTGCACACCTGAGTCCTCTGCCTCCTCTGTCCCCTGATGGACGGGCAGAGCGTCAGCTTTCCCAGGACCCAGTGGGCTCGAAGGACGGAGGGGATCCCAGGCCCCGGACCCCCAAACTCCTCTGTGGGGCCCGGGCGGGGGGGGAGGCCTCCCCGAGGGGGTGCAGGGGCACCCCACTACCAGAGCCTTGACAGCCACCTCCCCTCCCGCTCAGGAAGTTCACCTGGAAGAATGTCAGCGCACTTTTCAGGCTGACAGAAATCCCACCGATAATTGGGAAGAAGAGAAAATGAAAACATTAAAATTTGCCGTGTCATCCGTTCACTTTTTCTGATTGCCTGATACCCACCGTCCACTGACAGATGCCGTATTATTAACACTTGATTAAAAATCACTTCAGGTTTGAACCAGCCCGTCGAGAAGGGAGCGTCTTGACAAGTCTGGTGGTTGGTGATTGACAATTAGTAATATTCGGTGTGTCACAACATAGATAGTGTGACTTATTGGTGCCGGTGTAATGCAACACATTTCATCTGAGCTCCTCAAATTGGAACACAGGAATAAGAAAGAAAAGATGGAGTCTCATTCAGCCGACTTTGATTACCAACAAAGGAGAGATTGTACATCCCGGCTGGGCACGCCCGACCTGGGTTTCCATCAATCAGGGGCGGCTGAGACGCCCTCTCCTCTTTGGGAAGGGAACCTCAGCCTGCCGAGCTGGGTCTCATTATGCAATCCTCAACTTCCCTGCCGGCAGCCGAGACCTCTCCGTCTGGAAATAGGATAGATCCGGGCTCTGACGCTGCCTCTGTGCCTCGGAATTAGCAGCCCGCTCCTCTTAAAACACAAGGCTTCTGGGTTTTTAAGAGAAATAAAATGATCATGTCTTGATTGACATGCTACATCCTTTTCCTTCTGCTATTTTTTTTTTTTCTAACTTGGTTCAGCAGGAGTTGGATTCATGGACTTTTTTTTTTTTGTCTCAGTTCTAATTCAATTCCTTTTAAGTGCTTTTAAGAACAGTGCAATTCAAGGTCTTTCCTTTTTTGGGTCTGACCTGGATTTCTTTCTTTCCTTTTTTTTTTTTGGTTTCCTTCTTTGCTAAGATTATCCAGGCAAAGAATGGTCTTTTCCATTAGGGCACGGTGATGGATTTAATGCGGTTAATCTTGGCAAAGTTGGGGGGGGAAAGGCCTTGGGTGGGATTTCAGTGTTTTGCAAAGCTGTGTACCTTGTAATTGAGGAGGAACTCGAGGTGGGATAGAGATAGTTCCATCTTGTCACTCTTTGTGAAAATGCTCTTCTTGCCGGGCGTAGTGGCACACGTTTGTAATCTCGGTACTTGGGAGGCTGAGATAGGAGGATCACAGGTTCGAGGACAGCCTCAGCAAGTAGTGAGACTCTCGTCAACCTAGTAAGACCCTGTTTCCAAATAAATAAAATTGGGCTGGAGGTGTAGCTCGAAGGTAGAATGCCTCTGGGTTCAATCCCTAGTACCACAAAAAATAAAATAAAAATAAAGTGCTCCTCCTCTTTGTTTACTTTCTTCTTTCTTTTCCTTTTTTCTTTTTGTGGTACTGGGGGTTGAACCCAGGAGCATTCTACCTCTGAGCTACACCTCCAGCCCTATTTCATTTTTTAAAAAATTTTGAAACAGGATCTCACTACATTGTTGAGGGCCTTGCTAAATTGCTGAGGCTGGCCTCGAACCTGTGACCTTCCTGTGTCAGCCTTCAAAGTACTGGGATGACAGGCATGCTCCGCCGTGCCTGGTTTTTTATTTTCCTCTCAACTCTGTTCCTACCCTGTCACCCAGACCTCCCCGAACTCTGTAGAGTGGGGGGCCTGTCTATTTTGTTTACTACTGAACCCTCAGTGCTAGAATGTTCTCTGGCAGGTGGTAAGCTCTTAAATAGTGGAATGAATGAATGGATGAATAAAGGCATCAATAATGGGGGGTGCCAGCAGTTCGGCGCTCAGACGTGGAGGACTGGCATCCACTGTGTTGGGGGGCAAGCAGGCTGTTCTTGGGACAGGAGGGGCTCGCACTTCTTGCCTCATCCTATGGCCTCCATCCGAGAGGCATCGCCCCTCCAGCTTGGGGGTTCCCTCCTGCCCCCCAGGGTCAGGCTTGTGTGGGCAAGAGAAGCGACTTTCTGGAGGCAGAGGCAGTGGGGTCCAGCGGGGCCCTGCCCTGGTGCACAGAAAAGATGTCAGGACTGGCCTGGGCGGGGGTCGTCATGTTCCTGCCCATCCAGCCATTGCTTAGTGCAGGCTTGAAGCCTGTCCTTCCTTCCATCCTTCCTTTCTTCCTTCCTTCCTTTCTTCTTTCCTTCCTTCCTTCCTTCCTTCCTTCCTTCCTTCCTTCCTTCCCTTATGCCAACAAAGCACTGAATCCTTAATGCTCCCGTGATAAACACATAATCCACATGGCTCCCACTTGCTGGACTGGGAGTTTGTCACCTGGTTGTCTCCAAGCCCCTCACCCTCAGCTCTTGGGACTCTCTCTCGGTTCCCTCTCTGCCTTCAAGGACTCGCCCAAAGCTTACCTGCTTTTAGATACCAAGGTCAGTATGCTGTAACCAAGCCCTGGGGGCCACTGCACCCCAGCCTCAGCACATTCTGGGCACCCCCCTCCCCAAAGGAGAATCAGCCAGGTTATCTGCCATCGTGGTCTCCAAGGAAACCGGCTTAAGATCCTGCGCTGGGCTGCAGCGGGGTGGGACTCTTCATTGCCCTGGGCGCTCCGGGGGGCGGGCGAGGGGCCCGTGAGAGCCAGAGCTGCGTGCTCAGCCCAGAACAGCCGGCTCGGGGAGGGAGCAGCTGGCCGAGACTCGGGCACTGGGTCCCAGGCGCCATCATGCGTGGGCCGGGTGCTCCTGGACAGTGACTGGACCTCTCTGTATTTTCTCACTTGTGCAACGCAGAGAATGGTGGACAGCGCTGCAGAAGCTTGAGCAGGGCTCTTATTCCTGTGTGTGCGGTGTGGGGAAGCCTGTGGATCCTTTCCCAACACCGTGGTTTTGAAATGCACGAGATAATACACATATAGGATTACAAAGGAAAACAAGGCCCTAAAGCATCACGATCAAAACATCATAATTTGCAATAACGGCGAGACATGGGCTTCTTTATTAGCACATTGAATAGCAAGTTCCGCGTGCGGCTTTAATAAGCAGCACGCTTCTGAGGTGGGGAGGAAGTTAAAGGATATTCTGGGAAATCCGTAGCAACTTTAACTTGATGTGAAAATAGTCGTGCTTTCCGCCGGTGACAGCTGTGGGTGTAGCTCCCGTCAGGTTCCTGACGGGAGGAAGTTCTGGGTTTCCGTTGTAGGGGAGCCCACATGCCCGCGGGGGTGCAGGAACCCCGTTCTGAGGGATGCACCTGGGGCTGGGGGTGGGAACCAGAGAGAGGCAGCGATGGGGTCAGAGGTGAGGCGGGGGCAAAGGGGACTGCAGGTGGCCGGGGCTGGTCTGGCATGGCTCGCCGGGGCCCTGGGTGCTGAGCCTCAGTCCTCCATCTGGTTGGTGCAGACTCTACATGACAGTTGAGACCACAGCACTGTGGCTAACAGCCGGGTGTATTCTCGGTGTCCACTGTGGGCCCTGGCCCGCGCCATCATGCCTCATTTGCCACGTCGGTTAATGTGAGAGTTCTGCAAGGTCACCGCTACTGTGATTCTCATCTGAAAGAGATGAGGACTAGAGCCCAGAGGGGTCATGCCACCTGCCCAGGGCCACACAGCCGGGGGTGGGGGAGGTCAGCATCAAACCAGACCGGGCGGATTCTCAGGCCCATGTTCTCACCCACCTGGTGATGTTTCAAATGCTTATCTTACAGTTTAGCAGGTTTAAAAAACAAAAACAGCTCATTGTATTATCTGAAATCATTTATGAAGTTGTGCACTTCCCATGACCTTGATTGACTAAAGGTTTTGCCTTCTGGGTGAGCTGCCTGTTGGAGTCTTTGGCCTTGGTACATGTCTGTCAGCCGCTCTAGCAGGAGTGAACTCGGTTTTTTATCAGTTTGTACTAACTCTAGCTGTTATAGATGTTTAGTGCTTTTAGAATTGTGAATATGATTTTGGAACCTTCCTTTAGAAATTCCTCCCCACTTCCCAAACACACAAAAATACTCCAGTAATCATCACTTGATCCATCTGATTTTTGGTAAGAATATTATTACAGGTGGGATTCTGTACAAAAACAGCCAATGGCCCGACGTGGTGGTGCACGCTTGTAATCTTGGTACTTAGGAGGCTGAAACAGGAGGATCACAGGTTTGTGGACAACCTCAGCTACTTAGAGAGGTCCTTTGCAACTTAGTGAGACCCTGCTTCAAACTAAAAAATAAAATGGGGCCAGGGGTGTAGCTCAGAGGTAGAGTGCCCCAGTACCACACACACACACACACACACACACACACACACACACACACCACGCAACCAATGTCCACATCATTCCATGGCTTACGAGTCCCTTCTCTGGGATGGTCATGGTCAGATCTGGCTGATCTCCAGGACCCATGAGACCTTCACTAAAAACATAGGCTCCAAGCTGTCTCTTGGAGATACTGATTTCTCAGTGTGGCGGGGCCTGGGCCTCTGCATTTTTATAAAGTCCATCTCCTCATGAACGCAACAAACCAGTTTGGGGAGAGCAGCTTTGTGCAACCACTGCTTTATAAAACCATTTGTCTACACACTAGGAAGTACCATGTTCAGAACAAAGCAGAATTTACCAGACTTCTGAGCAAACTTTCATGTTTCAAAGTATGCCTCTACACTCACAAGCCAAATATCCTTGGACAAGTAACTTTACTTCCCCAAGATGGACATGATAGACAGTAATTAATTCAGAGAGTTGGGAGGAAGAGAAATGAGATGTTGTGTGCAATGCACCAAACACGGTGTCCTGTGGTAAGAGCTGAGGAAATAGTATGAGGCTGTTTTTCATTACTATAATGAAATACCTGAAACTGGGTGCTTCCTAAAGAAAAGAGGTTTCTTTAGCTCGCAGGTCTGGTATCAGCTTGGCTGTGCTAGGGACCACATGGAGCACAGTAACACAGGGCAGAACAAGCAAAAAGGGGGCAATGATGCGTGGTGAGACAAGAAGCCAGGGAGCAATTAATCCCTTCCAAGAGGAGCAATACCCTCCAATGACCTGAGG
>PVLC010049784.1:0-10306 GCA_004027655.1 Graphiurus murinus | reverse complement strand
GCAGAGCTCCTACTCCACGCACACAACAACGAGGGCAAATGATTAAATCAGCATTTTCAGAACTCTGGAAATTAACCAAAGACTCAACAATATGAGATGCAAGTATTCAAGAAAAATGGTTGAATCTTAGTAAGAACAGTGAGCTTTATAAGGTCCTCATAGTCCTCTCCCCAGCTCTGCATTAGCTTTGAAAACTAATGGCCTGATAACTACAGTGAGAACCAGCGGCTTTGCAGCCACTGGAGGAGCAGGACAGGCTTAGAACACCTTACACACAGCTTCCAGGAGAAGTTTCATTATTTAACCTATTCAGCAGTTCCCTTAAGACCTCCACTTACAGAACATGTTAAATCTGACCTGTGTCACACCTTGCTCAGTGCAAAGAGCCTAAGAGCCCCAGAGCATGAACTGAAAACAATCAGCAGCATTTATTTAACTGCAGCTGTCTCAGATGGTGATGCCAGAGGAACAAACAAGAAGTTGACCAAAATGTTAAAAGGAAAAGCTGGAGAATAACATTTTCATGGAGGACTTTGAAGAGGTCTAACATATTCCTAGGGATCTAGATGGCCATACCCATGCTGTGCACATGCCCAGGAAAGACCTGAGAAGGCCTTAAGTTATTGCTTCTGGCTAACCTTCCCACTCTGTACAAGCAGGAAGCATAGGCTGTGGAAGAGTTGTAAAGCACACGCCTGAGCAATGACAGTACGCCCCAACACATAAAAGGCACTCAACAAAGGATGGGAGACTTATTGTTTTCAAATAGTTAAGGAAATTTCTGTTCATTGATTAGATGACCACAAATCTAGCCAAGCAGAAACTTTAGCAGCCTCACAAGACAAAGAATACAGACTATCTCAGTCCACTTGGGCTACTATAACAAAACACCACAAATTGGGAGGTTTATAAACAACAAATGTTTATTTCTTTAAGATCAAGGTGCAGCAGATTTGGGGTCTGGTAGAGACCTGCTTCCTCACAGATGGCACCTTCTTGCCATGTCCTTACATGGTAGAAGAGGTAGGGTTTCTCTCTTGGGTCCCTTTTTAAGGGCACTAATCTCATTTGTGAGAGCTCTATCCTCATGAACTAACAACTGACCCAAAGTCCTACCTTCTAATATTATAACTGGGGAGTGAAGATTTCAACATATGAATTTAAGAGGACACAAACATTCAGACCACAACACAGAATCTACAGAATTAACTCAAGAGAGTCAGAAAAAACAAATAGCAGCAAAAACAAAAATAAAAATGACCAAATAACCCCTTCCTCCCTCCCCCCCCCCAAAAAAAAACCATAACCAACAACACATCTTAGATTGAAAGGAGGGGGCGTGAGTCAATTTCCAGTGTTCCCCTATTATGGTATGTAAGATGCATAGCATAAAGACATAATTATACAAACAATAATAAAAAGAGAGCTGAAGTAGCTAAACCAATAGCAGATGAAATAGAATTCCAGTTAAAGTGTATTGTTAGAGACAAAGGAGGACATTTTAAAATGTCAATAGAGTTGATCCATCTAGAAGACAACAATTATAAACATATATGCAACAAACAATAAAGCAACAAAATATATGAAAGCAGCCAGGTGTGATGGTACACACCTGTAATCCCAGAACTTGGGAGGCTAAGACAGGAAGATTGAAGCTTTAAGGCCAGTGTGGAGTAATTAGCGAGAACCTGTTTCAAAATAAATAAATAAAAAGGGCTGGGGCATATACCTCGGAGGTAGAACATCCCTAGGCTCAATCCCCAATACCATACACATACACTTAAAGGAAAAATATGACTCAGCTGTAATACTTGGAGACTTTAAAAAACAACTTTTTTTGTGTATGTGTGGTACTGAGTATTGAATCCAGGAGCATTCTGCCACTAACTTACTCCTCCGGCCCTATTTTTAAATTTTTATTTTGAAACGGGGTCTTGCTAAGTTGATGAGAGTCTCACTACTTGCTGAGGATGTCCTCAAACCTGCAATCCTCCTGACTTAGCCTACCAAGTACTAGGATTACAGGCATGCACCACTACATCCAGCTCTACAACTTTCACTAATAGAGAGAACAATTAAATGGAAGATCAATAAGGAAAGAGAAAGCTTTAAAATAATTATCCATCAACTAGATCAACAAATATCTATAGTACACTCTGTCCAACAATAACAAAATACATATCCTTCTCAAGTGACATATAACAAGTTTCAGTATATTTGAGAAGACTGAAATCATACAAAGTATGGTCTCCAACCAAAATAGAATGGAATTAAAAATTAATATAAGAAATCTTGGGAAAATCATAAGTGTATGGAAATTAGATAACATGTCCCTCAATAACCAATGGGTTACGGAAGAAAGCTTGAAGGAAATTAGAAAACATTTTCGAATGAATGAAAACAAAAACACATCTACCAAAATTAATGGGATGCAGCAAATATAGTGCTTAGAGGGAAATGTGTAGTTGTAAATGCCTATAAAAAAGTAGAAAGATCTGAACTCAGCTACATAAACTTCTACTTTAATAAACTAGCCAAAGAACAAAAAGTCAAACCTAAGCAAGCATAAAGAAATAATAAAAGAACAGAAATGAATGAAATAAGGAACAGAAAAATGGGAGAGAAAACTTAAAACTAAAAGCTGGTTATGTACAAAGATTAAGAAAACTGACAAACCTTTAGCTAAGCTAACCAAGAAAAAAAGAGAAAATTCAAATTATAAAACTCACAAAGGAAAGAAAAGACCTTACTACCCACCTCATAGAGATAAAATCAATTATAAGGGAATACTACAAGCAATTGCATGCCAACAAATTATATAATCTAGATACAAAGAATAAATTTCTTGAAGACATAAACTGACTTAAGAAGAAATGGTAAAGTTAACAGATCTATAATAAGAGATCAAATTAATAATCAAACCATATTCCACATAGAAGATTAGAAGGGACAGAAGAATTAACATCAATTCTTCAAACTCACCCTAAACTCATCTTATGAGCCAGTGTCATCCTCATATCAAAACTAGACAGAGAAATCACAAGAAAACAATTGATCAAGATCCCTTAGAAATACAGATGTAAAAATCCTTGAAAGGACACGAGTAAACCAAATCCAACAACATAAAAAGGATTATACACCATGACCAATCATGATTTATCCAACAAATTCAAGGTTGGCTCAACATGCAAAAGTCAATCATAAAAGACATTACTAAAGAACAAAAATCACATGACTATCTCAATAGATAAAGAAACCCCATTTGATAAAATCTAATACCTTTTCATAAGAAAATCATGTAACAAACTAGGGCCAGAAGAAAACCCTTTCCGCTTGCTAGAGGTTATCTACAAAGCCCCTACAGCCACATTACAACTAATGCTAAAAGACTAATTTCCCTCCAAGATCAGGAATAAGACAAGGAAGTCTACTCCAGTCATTTCCCTTCAGTGTTGTATTGAAGGTTCTAGTCTTAGCACTTGAACAAGAAAAAGAAATACAAGGCACCCATGAACTTCTCCATAAAGAAAATCCTAAGATATCCAAGAAAAACCATAAGCACTAATAAAGGAGTCCTGCAAGGCTGCAGGATACTAGATCTATACACAAATACCAATTGTATTTCTAAACATTAGCAATGAGCTATCTGAAAATGAAAATAATTTCATTTACGATAGCCATCACAAATACATTGGAATAAATTTAGCTAAAAGAGTGCAAGTTTACTTATTGAAAACGACAAAACATCATTGAAATTAATTAAAGACCTAATAAATAGTCATCGCATATTCATGGGATAGAAGACTTAATGTTGTTAAGTTGGCAATATTATCCAAATTGATCTACAGATTCAATATAATCTCTGCCAAATTTTTGTATGCATTCATTTTCTCCCCCAGAAATTAACAAACTGATCCTAAAAATCAAATGGTAATGCAAGGGATACAGAATAGTGAAATATCTTGGGGACAGGGTAATAAAGCAAAGTTGAAAGACTTGTGATTCTCAATACCAAATCTTACCATAAAGTTATAGTAATATAGACATGTGGTACTAGCAGAAACATTGACATATAGATCAATGGGATGGAATTCAGATTACATAAATAAACCTATACAATAATTATGAGCAACTGATTTCAGCCATGATGCTAAGACAATTCAGTGGGGAAAGAATCGTCTTTTCCTGTGGTGCTGGGACAACTGGATGTGCACATGCAAAAGAATGAAGATGGACCCCTACTTCATACTGCTTATAAAAATTAACTAAAAGTGGATCATAAGCATAAATATAGTGATGAATGCTACAAAACTCTTAGAAGAAATCATATATATAAATCTTTGTGATCTTTTTGCCAATGATTACTTAGATATAACATAAAAAAGATAGCCAATCTAAGTAAAATTAGATAACCTGGCATTCATTAGATTTAGAAACTTTTATGCTTCTAAGAATACTATCAAGAAAGTGCAAGACAACAAAAAATGGAAGAAAATATGTCAACATTACAACTGATAAATGACTAGGATTTAGCATAGATAAACTAATTTTATATTGAGATAATACTTCACATCCACAAGGAGGGCTGTAATCATAAATACACGTAACAAGTGCCAGTGAGGATACGGAGCAACTGAGATCCGCACACATCACCGGTGGAAATGCAAAATGGCGCAGCCACTTTGGAAACAGTTTGACAATTACTAAAAAGGCTAAATAGAGACTGAGCATATGACCCGCAATTCCATTCCTAGGTATAATACCCAAGAGAAGTGAAAACATATATCCACAGCAAAACATGTACACAAATATCCTAAACAGCATTATTCATACCAATAAAGAAGTGGAATCAACCCAAACATCCACAACCGATGAATAAACAAAATGTAGTACATTCATACAATGGAGTATCATTCACCATAAAGAGAAATAAAGTTCTGATAAATGCTACAATACGGATGAACTTTGAAAACATTATGCTAAGTAAAGGAAGCCAGCTACAACATACAAAAGCCTATCTTGAAATAGGGAAATCCATAGAAACTGAAAGTTGATTAGTGGTTGCTAAAAGCTAAGCAGGAGTTGGGGGGGAATGAGAGTAAATGAGATTTCTTTTGGGATAATGAAAATATTCTTGAATTAAATAATGGTGATGGTTGTACAATTTTGTAAAGAAGCAAAAAAACAATGAATTATACAATTTAAAAGGGTGAATTTCATGATATTTGAATAATATTGCAATGTAAAAACTAGTGAGGAAACTGCCACCTTGACAATGAGCTATCTCCATACCTCATTTGTTTCAAATCATAGGCAACCCATATAAAAAAATTTCCTACATCATTACAGTAAAATTTACAAACAGACTTTTATTTAGAATATGTAGCAATTATTCATTTTGCCCATGCACTCATATTTCCACATGCCATAAAAATATCTTTAGAGAATAAATTTAAATACTGCCTTCTCTACCAGTAGGCATTTTTCCACCTGTTCATACAAAAATCTACTCATCTTTGAATATTTGTTTTCTCTAACAGTAGTGTTATTTATCAACATAAATGTTATGGACTGGAAAATTACTAAACAAAGTACATACTTACAATTAAGAATGTCCAGTTGTGGAGCTACTTTAGTGTCCATTAATCCCTGTTACTATCTATGAGTTTCCTGCAAAGTCAGAGTCAGTTGGGATATACATGAAAGGAATAATATTGCCAGAAGTTTCAAATGACAATAACAGCTTCTCCACTTGATGCCAAACAATTTAATCTTCTTTCCCTCTAGTTTAGGAAAGATGGAGTTCCCTTGGCAATGGAAGATTTAAAGTACAACCCTCGAATTCCCTACATAATCATCATGTGTGGCCCATGGAGGGCAAAATTGTGTTTATTTCTCAGATACACATGGCAGATAGTCACCAGTGGAGTACTATTTTCTTTCAAGACAAGAATGAAATGTCTCTTAACTCAGAAAGGTCATTTCAAACACTAAGTTACACAGTGGTAGAACTAAAATGGTTTTAAATGTCTTGCAAATTTATAAAATATATTCAATGGCATATCAGTTCCATGAGATGATCCACAAGAAAAAGCTCTAAGAAATCTGTTAACCCATTGTTTTCCAAAAACACTGGCTACAAACCCTTTTTCTCCAAATATCTATTAAAACCCCAAGGAACTCATGACCTACAAACACCTTTTGGAAAATCCTAAACTGGTCAAAAATCAATTTTACAACAGCTTAACCTACTCCCTCTTGCCCTGCCCCACCCCGCTAAAGGTACCTGATTTGCCCAGTCACCAGCTAGTCCCTGGGAGGCTAGAACTGAGGCCCAAGGTTCCTTCCATGTTGCCGACCCAGAGGAACCCTTTTCTAAATGGCAACTTAATCATACTGGACCTCCTGATAAACAGCAAGATCATTACTCATTTAATGTTAGTTATGTTTGAAAGCTTTCCCACAAAAGAGTTGTCCTGAAAGAGGTTAGTATTATATGACACGCCTTTCAAGTTGCTATTTCAAGGTTGGTTTTACCTGGAGTGAGAGGAAATTTCTGTCTTTTTGGAACAGCTCCACCTTGAAGATATTTCAATATTTCTTACCACAACACCCTTTCTGTGCTCAGTATTTTTAGCTCATTGTTTTGTATTTTGGCAGCTGAGAAGCTGCAGTTTGTAATTTTACCTCCTGCTTCATATTTCTTCTTAAAAGTGAATACAATGTCCTGTTTATAATAATAAAATCACTAGCTGGCAGAACGACATTAAATGGAAAGAGAGAGAGAGAGAGAGAGACAGAGAGAGAGAGAGAGAGAGAGAGAGAGAGAGAGAGAGAGAGAGAGAAAGAGAAAGAAAGCAATTGGAAAATTTAGAGCAAGCAATTTTAAGTGCCAAGTTTCACGTTTGTAATGGTCCGGTGGAGGTCACTAGGCTTCCTTTTTATTAAGGGAATGGTAAAGAAATAGATACCCACAGCTGCCTTGTAAAAAGCTATAGAAACTGGCCCCACTGCAATGAAGCTCACGGCTTTACTGACAAGTGATGTGATTCGAATGCCCACAGTAATACTAACTATAGGAAACACATAAAAATCAGTTTAGCATAGTATTTTCCCCTCTAATATTTAGGTTTTCATTTTCCACTTTAATTGAGCTTTTAAGCTTTGGTTTCCTATTTCAGTTTAGCGACAAAAGAAACAATATGAATGAAATGAGAAATAACTGCAGTCGGTCTCAGAAAAAACCCTACAACCACCTTTAAGCAATCTCCTGGGGGTACCTTCTGATCCTCCAAGATTTGTAGTATTGGTAGTATTGGTGTTGCTTTTAACTTTTTTTTTTTTTTTTTTAACCTCAGATGCCCTGCTAAAGCGAGCTACAGGTCTAGGCCATGCAAGCAGGGATTCTCCAGCAATGGGAGCCAAAGTTCCAGAAAATGGTGAGCCCAATCAGAAGGGCCAGATCACCCCTACAAGTTCACACCAGCCTTACTTCTTAAAAATTGCTAACCAACCATTTTTCTTTTCAAAATAAACACTATTTCTCTCAACTTCAGTTTGCAAAATATTACCCCAATTCCACTGGACTAAAAAACTGGAATTTTACTGACATAATTGGATTATGAGGTTTAAAGATTGATGGAACTTTTCTGTTCCAAATATAATTGTTCAAATACCAAACCTAAATGGGTATGTAGAAGTTCTTACATAGCTAAAGCCAGAGTAACCCTGCAGGCTCCAAGCCAAGGTAACACAGGAGAGGGTATGGAGAAGCTACCAAACCCTAGGACTTCCAAGACCCACCAGAGAAGGGTCCTGGAGTCGAGGGGGACACACTCCCTTTCTGCTGCTCCATGGCCTAGCACTAAGATGGGGATGGCAGTAGTCACTCCAGGTTCCTCTGTGCCCACTCATTCCTCACATCTCAGCTCATGCACCAATGACACTGGCAATCGGTCACACCTGTACAGCACCTGCCCTTCTCTGCTCTACTTTTTCTAAATATGAATCTGTTTCTCTGAAGATGAAGAGCTGAGCCTTAATTGTCTCTGTATTTCCAGTAGCTAACAGAATACTCAGCGTATATTACATATATGTATAAACAATATATGTAAATAAGTATTTTAGAAGAGAAGACAGAAGGAAAAGGAATAAAACACAGAGGAGTTGATTTTTAGGAGTTTACAGACTATGTATTAATTTATTCAATATAGACCATAATCTTAGCATGGGCTGGACTCAATTCTAATTCCTTTATCATTCTTAGGAAAGTAAATATTGACTTCAAAATTCTCTCTGAGATGGGTATGGGGGTTCATGCCTGTAATCCTAGTACATGGGAGGCTGAAACAGGAGGATCACAGGTTTGAGGCCAGCCTAAGGAACTAGCAAGAATCTGTTTCAAAATAAAAAATAAAAAAGGCTAGAGGTATAGCTCAGAGGTAGAATGTCCCTGAGTGCAATCCCCAGTAACACACACACACACACACACAAATTCTTTGACGATACCAGTCCTCTGAGCAGAAGAAATCACACTATTACAAGTGCTTGTGCCAGTACCACTTTCCTTCCTGCAGTTCCATGCCTGACTACTTCTTAATACATTTGATTCGTGTTCTTCTGCCATGAGACTAAGTGTGCCATAAGAGCAGGAACCATATCTATTTTTGTTCATTACTTTATTCCTAGTATCCAGAGATGATGTTTAAGAAATATTTGCTGAAAGCTGAATAAATCTGAGTCTGTCGTGGCATATACCTGTAAGGCTGAGATAGGAGGATTGCAGGTTCATGGCCATCCTCAGCTAGTGAGGCCCTCTGCAATTTAGTGAGACTCTGTTTCAAAATAAAAATAAAAAATAGAGCTAGGGGTGTAGCTCAGAGGTAGAATGCCCCTTGGTTCAATCCCTAGTACCAAAAAAAAAATTGAATAAATCTATTATAACACCAGTTAAAGGAAAAGAAAAGCTAATTAGATCCAAACACTTCAACATATTTCTAGACTTCGTGTGTGTGTGTGTGTGTGTGTGTGTGTGTGTGTGTGTGTGTGAGAGAGAGAGAGAGAGAGAGAGAGAGAGAGAGAGAGAGAGAGAGAGAGAGAGATCAGGTGCCTTCTACCTCTGAGCTATGCCCCCAGACCTTATGATTTTTTATTTTGAAACAGAGTCTTGCTAAGTTACCATATATTGGCCTTGAACCTGTGTGTGCCCTACCACACCTGGCTCTAGACTTCTGTTTATGTATTAATTTTTTTTTCTTTTTTTTTTTGGTGGTACTGGGAATGGAACTCAGGGGCCTTCTACTCCAGGCTATACTCCCAGACCTATTTTATATTTTATTTGGGAACAGGGTCTCAACTTAAGTTTCTGAGAGCCTCACTAAATTACTGAGGCTGGCTTCAAACCTGTGATCCTCCTGCATCAGCCTTCCAAGTACTGGGATTACAAGTATGCACCACCATTCCCAGCTATGTATTAATTTGTTACTGTAAAAAGTAAGAAATGAACCATGACTACATAAACACATGAGCTAGCTCCAGTGTCCTCACGAGGTGTGCAGGTCAGGCTGTGAGGGAGGTGGGCAGAGGAAAGAGTCAGCATTCCAGAACAAGAGACGACAGCGCTCTCCTTGGCTCCTCCGCCTCCAGCCAACTGCAATTAATGGATGTTAACCATGCCTCACTATATGGACTTATGGATATCATCTAGTTTTAGCTTAAACTGATCCTTATAAACAAGTAGATAAAATGACTACTGCAGTGATCCAGAGACTAAAGATAATATTAAACTAATAATACCAATATTACTGGTAACACCAGAAAAGTGGCAGAGCTGACACTTCTGCTCCTGACAGGAGTTCATCCCCAGCTGCATTATGATTTGAAAGCAATGCCTACCAGTGCTACCCAGCAGATACTTAGAAAAAATAAACACCTTCAATCCATCCCCTCAAGGTAAAGATGGCATTTTAACATTAAAAAAACAGGTTCTCATGTTTTGAAAACAAAACAATACATTTTTGTTTTGAGGATACCATTTTTCAAAATTAGGTGTGTTGGAACGGTTCTACTACTATATGGTTTGTGGCCTAAACAGATGGAAGTGTGTAAACTACAGAAATGTGCATATGCATATACCTAAACTTCATAACAGAATTTTTTAACTAGTGTTTTGTTTGTACTGGGGATTGAACCCAGAGGCATTCTATCTCTGAGCTATACCCTCAGCCCTTCAATTTTTATTTTGAAACAGAGTCTCACTAGGTTGCTGAGAGTCTTCCTAAATTGCTTAGTTTGGCCTTGAACCTGC
>PVLC010049783.1:0-10442 GCA_004027655.1 Graphiurus murinus | reverse complement strand
CTGTGTCCTCACATGGTGGGAGGGGCAAGCAGCTCTCTCAGCCATCTTTTATACAGACACTAATTCCATTCATGTGGGCTTGGCCTTAGGACCTTGTCATCGCCCAAAGACCCCTCCTCCTAGCACCACTGTGTTGACTATTAGGTTTCAACATTTATATTTGAGGTGACACAAACATTCAGACGATAAAAATGCCCGTTTCTTTTGCATTCCTCATGCCTGTTGTTCCTTGTACCTGCTACTCAGGAAGTATGTGGGGAGAGGGGCAATGTTGCCTGGGGCTTAACTATTGTGGTTTTTGTTGTTGAGTTTTAAATTTTTTATTTGCACATAATTACTAACTTGTTAGAAGCATTTCAAGTGTAGTACAAAGAACTCTAACCTTATAGCAACCTCTCTTCTTCTCTCCTCCTCCTCCTCTTCCTCTCTCTCTCTCTCTCACATCTATCTGTCTATCTCTCTTTCTCTGCACTTCTATGTGAGGTCCTGTGTTAGCTGAGGGGCATCAACCCTACACCGAGCACTTCCTGGTTTGTCCACAGCCTGAGCTTCTCCAGACTCCTGTGGGGCCTGTCGGCTTGATTCTCATTGATATTCCATCCTGTAATCTCCTAGGTTATAGCTTCCTCCATTTTACTCTGTCATCTGCTTTTCATCTTCTAAGTGATAGCTTTATTTACTGTTCTCTACTCTTGTCCTCTTGCTTCTTGTATTTTTATAGCTGTTTTATTCCTTTAATGGTCATTTTATTGAGTTTCTGTGAGGGAGAAGAGATGAAAGTATGTGGTCCCAGACATATTTCAAAATATATGTGCCTTAGTTTTCTTTCTCTGATCAATGGCTATGATAGCATCATTTTTTCTTTATATTTTATTTTTATCAATTTGTAAATTATATTTTACAGTTTCTTTTCATCTGTTTTTGGTTGGTAGTTATATATGGGCAAGATTTTACATTTGAAGTAAGATTAATTGTGAGGATATAGAAGAGGAAATTGTCTTAATAGCCAGCATGTATTTACTAAGCACAACTCATATCAAACCAGTTTCATTACTTTTTTTTTTATATGTCTATACCTATGTCACGCTGTCTGTTTCAACAAAGATTTCACTATTCCTTTTATCAAAAATGCTGAGCCTAAAAATTGGGAACCTCTCAGTTTTTAACTTTGAATTCTATGCTTTTAACATGAAAATTATTTTTGAATCCAATGAACAGATTAAATTTTGCTATGCAGCAAGGGACACCATTCTTGCTTGTAAAACATTTATACTTCATCAACATAAATAGTAGTTTATTTATTTATTTTTTTTATTTTTATTTTTTTTGCGGTACTGAGGATTGAACTCAGGGGCATTCTACCTCTGAGCTACACCCCCAGCCCTATTCTTTATTTTGAAACCGAGTCTCACTAAGTTGCGGAGTGCCTCACTAGGTAGCTGAGGCTGGCCGCGAACCCGGATCCTCCGGTCTCAGCCTCCCGAATGCTGGGATTACAAGCGTGCGCCACCACGCCCGGCTAGAAATAGTAGTTTATGTAAGAGAGGTCTTTACAAAAAAAATGTTCCTATAGAGTTTGGTTCTATTATAATCAACTTGGTAACTAGAGAAAATCTCAGTGAAAGACAGAAAGATTGACATTCATTAGAACAGCTCACAATAATGTATCTTTTTAAGAATTCACGAACTGGTTGAGGTGTTTACATTTCTTCTTTTTTATTTTTTGTTGTTCTTTCAATATAAGTGTCCTCTCATTGTATAAGATTTGCAATTTGAGTCTCCAGAGATTTCAAAGAAAATGTTGAAATAAGTAGGGGACCAAATATCTAAATGAACTTATGCAAACCTATATCAAAGTCTAACAACATGGAATTTTTCAATGTACAGAGGAGCTGGATAACACTTTATAAATATAAAATAACAACAGTTCAACAGTATTTCTTTTCCTATCTTACTTGTGATAATATGTATGTTTTTGAAATATCTTTGACCTACAGATTTTTAGAACAAAGATATCTCTTTCTTTCTCAAATCAATGTTATTAAAATGTTTATGAAGAGACCAGGTTATGCTATTTTTTTCTGAAATAAGTGAAAATTGTACAGTTCCTTTACTCAACAATTTTGAGGATAAAACTCTAGCTACTTTGGTCTTATGGGATTTAAAAAAATAGTTTATTAAATGTTTCACATCTCATGACTTTACACACAGATCTGAATTACTCTAAAACTAAGTCATGGGTTTTCATGTGAAAATTTGGAAGGTATGAGGGAGAAATAAAATAGTGTAAGCAGGTTGTTTAGCTTAGTACTTGTAACACAATGATGTTATTGTTTCTCTAATTATTTTATAAGAGCTAGTTTAGCTTGGAAATATACACTGCTAATAGAATGTGAACACTCTGCTCCTATTAAAGAAAATGGGAATATGTCCTTAGAGGTATAGAAAAATTAAATCAAAGTACTTTGGGAATTCTAGTATAATTTTAGGAGTAAAGTGGGTTGGGATGAGTTTCCTGTCCTACACAGACTTTTTTTTGTTAGCCAGCAATGTACAGAATATGATAAAGTTGCCAATGTAAAATTATTTTTGTATCATTTATTATTTACTTTTCAGGAATACTAAAAACATACGTAATAAGTATATTGAGTCTGACTAACTAATAAGTAGATATCTCAATAGATTAACAAATTATGTCCTGGTAGATAACATGATAGAATTGCTTGAAAAAATCATTTTATGCATCATAAAATTTTTAGTCGAGAGTATATTAAACAACTCTATTTTCACCAGTTTTTATACATTTCTTTCATCAGTTTCTTGACAACTAACTCTCTTTTAGTTTCATTGCCTTGGGCTGCAAATAACAGGAAACCTGTCTAAAAAAAATAAAATAAAAAGCAAAGAAATTCTTTTCTCACATAAGAAGAGTTTTGATGGGGTAGAACTAGGATTTTCAAGTTTGCTCTGGTAAGGCCCACATTTTTCTTGGGCAAGAGAAAGTGAATTCTATTTTAAACACTTCTCAAAGAGCACTTTTCCAGCAGCCAGGGTTGTGGCACACACCCATGCCTATACTCATCAGGCTCATTTCAGACTTGAATCAAACAATCAAAGAGAAGTAGGACAAGGACCATGCCTGGAGTGTTTAACTTTGTATCTTCCATGCCTGGAATATCTGGTGCATGGTAAACATTGCATATATTTCTGATGAATAAATCCATAAATCAAATATGGAGTTGTCTAAAGTAGCTGAGCTTGAAAAGGTAAAGTTTCTATCTAGGAAAATAGTGGTGAATCAAAGTTGGCATCTATTGGGTGGAGAAAAAAACAATGAGAACTGCATGGTTAAACAGAACTATTGCAGGGCAGAAGTTCAATGGGATACAGCTGTTGTTATATAAAGTTTGGGGGTTGGTATAATACTTATATGGAGATCACTGGGTAGTCTGAAAGTTAGTAATAAATAATATGAGTGTTAGAAGATAGAAATGTGGATTGGAGGGAGCATGTGGTCATCTAGTAGAGACTGGAGACAGATAATAGCATAGAAGTTTGGTATTAATGTATTAGGACATTAGTTAATGTATTAAGAAAGAAAGGAGATGAGCAGGATGTGGTGTCATGTGCTTGTGATCCCAGCACTTGGGAGGCTAAGACATGAGTATTGTAGGTTTGAGACCAGCCTCAGCAACTTAGTGACACCCTCAGCAACTTAAAAAGGCCCTGTTTCTAAATAAAAAATAAAATAGAGCTGAGGGTGTAGCTCAGCAGTAGAATGCTCTTGGGTTCAATCCCCAGTATCAGAACCAACCAAACAAACAGAAGACGATGGCAAGTATAATCAGAGAACTGCTCGGAGAGCCAGGAATTTTAGAGCCAGGAAAGAAAAGAGAAAGAAGATATGAACTAAGAACAGGATGACAGAATAAGTCACTGTGAAGGTACCTTGTCAAGGAGGCAGGCTGAGAAAGAGCTACTAGGAATGGCGGCCATTTTTGTGAATATTGAGAATAGAGTTGTTGTAAAGACTTAATTACCGTGGGTTGTGGAAGAGTTAGTTGAGGAGCGGGTGGAAAAGGACATGTCACTTGAAAATAGAATGATAGTGGAAAGTGAACAATTAGGTCAAAATCAAAAGAATCTCATTGAAGAGGGAAGCTATTTTTTTTTTTTTTTTTTTAGGAACTAGAGGCATGTGGCCATATTTAGAAGGAAGGCAGCAATGTGAAGAAACTAAAGATAGCTCTTACATTTAAAAATAGTAGTCTCATGTATTGTTGTGAATTTTGCATTTTCAGTCTTTGTGTTGTATTCTCGGGCATATTTTCCATACTTGGAAATTTCTCATTTTTATCCTGGCTACAGAATAACCATCCTATAACAAATTAGCCTACAGAGTTTCAGCTTGTAAAAATGTGTTTCTTCCTTCTCTGGAAATAGATGACCTGGAAATAATTTCAGTTAGAATTTTTTTTTAACCCCATGTTGTCCTTTGTGGTAGAACTGTCCTGTATTTATTCTCCAACTCGTTTCCTCTTTTGTAAGTTCTAGGAGCTGGGTCCCCCGCTCAATGCTGCCTTCCATTTGGTCATCCTTTGCTTTAACATAGTGATATTTTTCACACTGTTCTTTTCAATTTTCTATCCCAATTTAGAAAGACTGTGGTGGCAAACAGCCTAGATCTCTGGTCAAGAAAGATTTTAACTAGCATTTACTTTCACGTAACAAGAGTGAATGTTCTCTTGAGAAATTGATGGACAAGGGAAGAATTTGGGAACTTTTCTTGCCTTTATTTCCAACAGATCCTGAAGACCCTCGTGTACATGGCGCTCTGAGCTCACTGACTTTCTTTCTAAAAACAAGTAAGGTGATTTTTTTTCCTTCAACTGTTTCTTATTGTAAAGAAACTTCTTTGTGTATTTCTTTCTGAACCATTGATCCAAGTCCTTCTCTAAATTTTAAACTAAAAACCACCCTTGGGGTATTCAGTGAATGGCCTTTGAAGTAGTTTGGTAATTCTATGTTTTTGTGGAAGTAGAGTTTATTCAAATAAGAGTGGTTTGCTTTTCTTTTATTGTGCTTTTTGAAAAAGTTATTAAATTTCAAATGTGATGGACCCATGCAATAGCCTGCCAACAGCCGAAATTTCTTTCACTTGGTCTTTTCGAAAGTGAATTACAGAAATAAGTTCCTTGTCAGCCTCTTCTTCGCTTTGCAGGTAGGTAAAACAGTTATCTGAGCTATTTTGTTTTTCATTATATGCTAACATAAAGGCCAAGGGAAGCTTTCTAAGACCAAGGGAAGCTTTCTATGGAGTATTTAATGCTTCAACTATGAATGTAGGCATTTCAAATATGAAATAATGAACTATCAAAAAACCAATCAGAAAATAAGGCAGTATGTTGAAGAATAAAGTTGTCTCTAACATTTCTGTTGGGAAAAAGAGAAAATAAGTGAACAAACATCTATTTTCCAGAGTTTTCTTTTCTCTTTACAGTGTGTATTGAATATGACACCTTGCATGGGTACAAGAATTGTCTAAGGTCATTTAAAATTGTCACCTCCTTGATTCAATCAAATATGTGGGTCACATCTTATGCATCTGAATATTTGCTTTTCTATTTACTATTGGCATGAGGTAACTTTTAAGACTGTATAAATTTCTATTATTTTTATATAGAAATAAAATGCTAGTTTTATTTTTTTCTGTAACAGATATGAAAAACTTTTGGAACTATTCCTCGGGGCCTTATTCATAATCCTTTGAGATTGGGTGACATGTATATTCTAGATCCAAATTACCAAAAGGCTTTCAGGAATGTGTGAAAGCACAGAACAGAAAACTATGGCTATCAATTTGCAGAGTAAAATGTAGTTGAGTAGTAACTTTGGTAGAAGAGCAATTACTTAAAATAGTGGAGTTTTCTATAGTTCATCTGTAACCAGGAAAGACTGTGACAGGTTGCTTTTCTGATTTCTCACATCCTGCTCCTTTGCAGAGCCAGGCTCAGGTGAGAATGTGAGAGTTGACTACTATCTTCATGCTGTGGGTCAAATTGTTATATTAGTGCTATGTGTTGAAGGAAAGATATGTTGAAGTCTTATGCTGGAATCCACCAGGACCTCATAATGCGGCCTAATTTGGAGATAGCATCTTTACAGAGAGAGTCAAGTTAAAATGAGGTTATTAGGGTGGCCTAGTCCAACATAACTGGTGTCTGCTTTAAAGGGGGGACTTTGGAATAAAAATCATGCACAGTCTTCAAATGACCTTGTGTGTAAAGCTGAGAGTTCATAAGATTAGTGTTGTTATTGCAAACTAAGCAGCTGCTAGAAGCAAGGAGAGACTTCTGGAACACATCCTTCCCTAGTGCCTTTAAGGGAATGTGATCTAGCACAGACCTTACTCTCAGACTGCTAGGCGCCAGGATTGTGAGACAATAAATTTCCATTGTTTAAACCATTCATTTTGTTGCTTTGTTATCACAACCACAGCAAACTTATACACTCAATGTTATGGTTTGGATTTAGAATGGTCCCTAGACCTCATGGAGATGTGGCAGCCATGTTGGATGCAGAGCTTCATTGTGGAGTGGGGATTGCTGGGGGGTGAGACCTTGGGGATTATACATGGTCCCTCCTCCCTTTGATCTCTCCCTCTCTCTGTCTCCCATCGCCATGCCCTGAGCTCCACTGATATAACCTGACCTAACATGGATTGAACCCCTGAAATCTCCAGAACTGTGAGCAAATAAATCTTCCTTCCTGTACATTGTGGTGGTCAGGTGTTTGAGATTACAGCACTGGGAATGCTAATGGAAACACTCAGCCAGGGCAGGTGATTTCAGATGGAGTAGTAAATAAATTTCTAAATTTCAGTGCACAAACATGGAGAATTCATTTCTTGCTCATGTAAATTCCAGCACCCTAAGCCATGTGTGGTGGTGCACGCTTGTAATCTCAGCATTTGGGAGGCTGAGACCAGAGGATCCGGGTTCACGGCCAGCCTCAGTTACCTAGTGAGGCACTCCACAACTTAGTGAGACCCTGTTTCAAAATAAAGAATAAAAAATAGGACTGGGGGTATAGATCAGAGGTCAGATGTCCCTGAGTTCAATCCCCAGTACTGAAAAAAAAAAATTCCAGCACCCTGGTGGATGGGCAGCCTTTTACATAGTCATCCAGAGGTCCAGATGTTCTCCATCTGCAGCCTCACTACCTGTAGGGCCTGTAGTCTTTTGTTAGATTCTCTGTATCCACACAGCTGGGATGGGGGAGGGAGAGAATGGGATGGGGAGTAATTTTTGACCAAGGACAGAAAAATAGCATTTAATGAGTTAACTTCTTCTGTTGGAGCTCAGAAATCTACAGGTACACAATATCTTTGTTATCAGATATGTTGAAACATTTTAAAGCACTTTATACCATATATATATATGTATGTGTATATACATAATATATGCATATATATACATACCTACATATATATGTGTGTGTGTATATATATATATATATATATATATATATATATATATATATATAATTTTTGCAGTATATGGAATTGAACCCAGAGCCTTGTGCATGCTAGGTAAACACTCTGCCATGGAACTACATCCACTGCCCTTATACCACACATTGTAAAAGTATTTTACAAGATGGGTGTGGTGACACACACTTTTAATCCCAGTGCTAGAGAGGCTGAGACAGGAGGATCGCAGGTTTGAGGCCAGCCTCTGCTACTTAGTGAGGCCCTCCACAACTTAATGATTCCCTGTATCAAAATAAAGAATAAAATAGGACTGGAATTATAGCTCAGAGATAGAATGGCCCTGGGTTCCATCCCCAGTACCACAAAAACAAAACAGAACAGAACATTTTACAAAGAACACCTTACTTGTCTTATTTAGTTGTTAATGATTGTATAGTAATGTTGTACTATTGTTAATCCCTTCACAATGAGGAAAGCGAGTATCAGAGAAGTCCAGGGACCTGCTTGAGATCTCAGACATCCATGGTGGAGCCATAATCCAAACCTCCCCAGTATGACTGCAGAACCTGTACTTAACTACAGCCCCATGTCAGCTCTATGGCTTGCAAATATTTATGAGCTTTTACAGTAGTCCATGGTCATTTATACCAATAGCTGTTACTCTTGCTCATAGAATGAATATAACTCCAGGGTGCACACCTTGCACAGATGTTCAAAGTTCTCTCAGGAGAGAAGGGAGGGGGACAGGTGCAAGAAGAGACATTTGCTCCTAGCTTCTACACAGCTCAACATACTCTCACGAGCCCAGAAGCCTGTCTTTAGACTTCTTCATCTCTCTTTTACACACCGCATTTTCTCCCCTCATCCTTGCCAATTTCTACTAATGTTCCCAGTGCCTTTCTTCTCACATTATCGCTCATCCCAAAGAGTAAAAAAACCTACTGTGTTAGTTTTTATTTTTTTTCTGAAACTTATTCATACCAGTCTATTAACTCGTTCAGGTTATTCCACTTTTTATGAATTAGAATTAGATTTGACAGCAAAAAGTACCCTGCAGAAAAAATATCTTAAATAAGATAAGAGTTTATTTCTCTTTTTGTATAAAGACTGTATGCAGGGATGTAAGGGTGCTTCAGTGGCCCTGCTCCATGAAAGCCACAGGCCCTCAAGTTACTTTTTTCATGTTCTTTTGCTGTTTATGTCCATTTCCAAGATCACTTTCTGCACAAAATAGCTTCCTCAGATCCAGCTATCATGTGTGCATTCTGGCAGGACAGAAGAAAGAGGAGGAGAAAGACACACTTCTGTCTTTTGGGGTCTCACTCTAAGTTACGTGCACTGTTTTATGTCTAATTCATTGTCCAGTACTTAGTCAAGTGACCACAGCTGGCTTCTGGGGAGGACGCCAGCTACAGACCCCAGAAAATGAAGGGGATTAGATGTTGGGGGTGACTAGTGGTCTCTGGCACATGCTGAATTCTAACAGTGGAATTAAGACATAGAGTTCCCATTAAGAAAATCCCAAGCAATGTTAAGGAATGTATTTTCTCTGAGTCCCCTTATTTCATACTCTGAATCATTGGTGTGCTTAAACTGGATGAAGGTGAATCTTCTCAGTGTGTTTGGGGTCACAAATAGGGCCCATTGTCTTTTCACGTTCCCTCTTTACTTTTGCCTTAATTTTACACCTGGGCAAAGGTTCTTGGATTTGGAAGATGTCAGGCCCTTTGGGATTTTGTCTCCATGTCTGCTCTGCTGACTCAGGAAGGAATACCCACACCCCTCTCACCATCTGGAGTGCTGTGGCTTTGCTCTGATTTCCACCATACCTATAATGCAGCATGTACCCATTACAGAGAAAGATTAAATTAATCCTAAGCCATATCTGGGAGGCCCAGATAGTCTATTGATTATTCATATGATTATCAGCAGATGATATTAGAGGTTGGAGAGGACTCACCAACCCTCAGTCTATTCTATAAAGATATATTCTACTGTCATGCTTGCCAGCACATTATTTTCAGTGGTTACTTTACACTCAAATAGTTAAGTTATTTCTTCCTCTTCATTACCAAAATTTATATATATCACTCTAGGTGTGAGTAATATGTGCTAAGTACTTAACTAGCACATCAGTATAAAGTAATTTGTGTGTCTGACCAATGAGTGTTGAATTCTTGCTGATATGGACAGAAGAAACAAATTAAAATAAACACCAGATACAAATTAAAATAAATTTCGCTTTGCTTGGTCCTCCACCACTGTTTAGTCAGGAGACCCATTTTCTTAGATTAATGCAAGTTAACATTTTATATAAGTGTATCTTGTCGATGGGAACAGTTCTGTGAAAGAGAAAGAGGGATTCAGACATTCTTTAGAAAAACCCGAAGCAAGCTGGATTTCACCACGGCAATTTCTGTTTTGTTACAGATTTTTGATGCATCTGATTGTCTGGTTGCAAGTATCAAATAGGCCATTTATTAGCTGAAGTATTGACCAGAACATGTGAAGAGGGAGGAGAATGTTTTCAGTTTAATAAAACTAACATCTGTACACTGGATGGAAAGGCTGTTTTTGTCGGAGATTCTTCCCCCTGTAGGAAAATGATGTGAGTCTTTCAGCATTACTACACTCGCGCTGACGATTCTAATGGAAGAATGAGTCACGGTTGCGGGGTTCCTGCTGGAAATATAAACCGAATGGACATTCTGAGTAAGAGCAGAGCCAGAACTCTAAACCACGGATGTGGACCGTCTGCGCCTTGTGGCTCGATTTTGTTTGCATAGCTGAGCAGAATAGAATGTCTCCCATTTACAGTCACTTGACTTGGTGATTTTTTTTTTTTTTCAGGTTCCTTACATTTATTTTTGTAATCTCAGCTATACGCTCTTACTTTCAGTCCAGGACAAGGCAGTTTACAGACTTTCTGCAACTTCGTTGAAGGACAATT